>WMED01001589.1:0-26970 GCA_019650415.1 Pipa parva
TATATTATGCATTTACAACACACATTACTTTTTATTAATCAGGTTGGACTGTTCCTTTAATGTCAAGATGTTAAATATTTTATTGTACTGTATCAATTTCTGTATAAATCTGTTATTCTTTAGTTTTTTGTTCCATGCCATGCCTGAATAAGAGACCTAAGTAGTCTGGAAAGCTTGCATTCAGCATCTATTCAGTTAGCCAATAAATGGTATCACCTATATTCTACTGGTCTCTGCTTATATCTGTGGCTAACACAGTACTGCTCCTATGGCTAACACTCTACTGCTCCTGTAGAAAGAGTGATACACGGTGAAGATATTGGTGGAAAGACTTGGTCTGCTTTCTACTGTCGAGTAGGTGCCCCCCTCACCCACTACTACAGTCCTCTAGGTTCCCTGCCCTGCTAAGATAAAGACAATATTATTAAATAAGGAAATTACAGCTATCATACAGTGACAGACTTAGGGGGGAATTCAGCAAGCTCCGAAGTGAGGTGCGTAGTGTTCGCCTCACTTCGGAACAACTGAAATGCGCATGCTGATGTACTGCACGCGGATATCAGCACACACATTAAAGGGATTCCCCTCCCGGCGACAGCACTCGAGTCTCCTCGCCGGGAGGGGAATCCCTTTAATGTGCTCACTGATGTCCGCGTGCAGTACATCAACATGCGCATTTCAGTCTTTCCGATGTGAGGCGAACAATACGCACCTGACTTCGGAACATAGTGAATTCCCCCCTTAGTACCTGGAATATCCATTTCGTTAATATTGACAGGAGTATTATTTTATTCAGGATTAACTAATTTCTTCCATGTTGATTTGTTTCCAGTACAACACAAGTAAACATAATAAACCTTCTATGTCACTATTGTTAGCTTGCTTCTAAATGATATAATATGGTTTTCTACGTTACCACAAACCTGAATACTAGAGGAAGTAGGGCCGAGGGCCCAGTGCAGGTCTAACCTGTCACATAAGTAGTTTCCCAAGTACTAACTGATTTGTAGACAGTGACAGGAACAGCTGAAATGCAATGACTTTTTCTCCAGCAAAAATCTGAAGGCTTTCTGCTTCAATCACAATTTGTCAGAAATGTAAAATGTTCCTGAAATATACAATTTTCTGCTGTCTGCTTAATGCTGTTTATTTTTCAAGGCTATATCACTTTGGCTGGCAGAGGAAAATACTGAAGAATCCCATGGCACCTGAACAAATACAATTCCTAATGATGTATAGAATGCATTTATATTATCAGTCACTTAACCTGATTATGTTGTATAAACACAAAATAAGATCCCTGATGCCTGGCATTTACCAGACATGGTCATCAGTTTGATGGCTCCATTCCTGTGCAACATGCATTAAAAGCTCAGCACATATGTTAAATAAGAGTAATAAATGACCCCAACCAGTAAGACTACATGGAGGTCATTACATAACTGCATTGTGGGGGCTCTTTAATTGTGAAGCCACATGCTGTATTGCCAGTTCAATGCTGTTGCCCTACTTTTATTTATTAATGTAATGTGTCTGTGGCATGTTAGAGCACACACTATGGGGAAAAAACTAACTCATCCTGGGGGGGATGTAGTATAGGAGGAATAGGTTAAAAACAACACATATTTATCTCATATTGCATAGCTAAAATGACATGTGAACACGAGTCAAAGTCACCGGTTCCCAACTTGCCTGTGTCTGAGTAGCATACACCAATTACTAATCCTGCTATTAAATTTAGTAGATGTAGAAGGTAAATGATTTTCCTCTCATGGTAGTCCTGGAGCTAGAGACTTGTTTGAAATCCTTGTGACTATGGTGTCCCAGAATGCTTATTACCACATTGATGGCTACATTGCTTGCTGTGTCTCACAAATCCCTTTTTTTTCCCATTAGATATAATTTTCATCGTAAAACTGTGGCATTTTGGGTGTAGAACTTACACATTTTAAACGCGATGTAATAGAGGTTTTATATTGACCTACGTCAGTATCTATATTTGTGATTGCCTAAAGCTGTAATTTTCAGCATTGCTCATCTTTTCAAGTGGTTCATCCATTAGTCTGAGTAAATTAGGTCCATCTCTGGGGAGTGAAAACTGAAAGGAAAAGAGTAAAAGAAATACTTGCAGCGAAGTGTGAAAATGTTATATGGGGAAAGAGAAAAAGGCAAAGAAAGCAAAGGGAACATGGGGAAGTGTGTTTGAAGGGAAGGGCAGTGATATATACAAATATCTGATTTGTTAAGTGCACCGAATGCAAATGCTAGAAACTAATATGTCACATGTGAATTAGCATTTGTAGAGCTGGAGCTGAACTCTTACAGTAGTGTTTAGGTAAGGCTGGATGTTAATTCACAGCAAAATCTGGCACTTATTGATGTTTATTCTTGATTATATGCTTGTAATTGACTTCACTTATCCTTTGTTAAGCACTCTCCTATGTCTGTATTATAATTCTGCTGCTGAATTGTACAGGGCTGTGTAACCTTGTGGCACTTTACAAATATACAAAATATAAATACAGAATGATACAAATCACATGAAAAGCAGTACTTTCTATCATGACGATTTCGCGTTTGTGGAAGCACTGCATTTGGCAATCTATATATACTTCTCTTATACAGTAGATGAATTTCAATCCATATGAATCCGGTTTCCCCAGGGCTGTACATGCAACTTCCCAACACACTGAAGCTGCAGAGTGGAAACTATTGTATAAAATGGGCAACCGGCCAGACTAGCACAATAACATTAACATTTTAATTCAACCTACACGTAGCTAATCTTAGTGTGATACAATATTAAAGTGTTGGCATATGCACTACCATCAGTTTTGAGCAAGGTGGTGATTCATAGTCCAGTATTTAATGCAACCCAAACTACAATTCAGTGCATTCCTTTTTGTCTCCATTGTGTCACAACAGCAATTCTTTTCTAAAAACCCATTTGGCCAAAAAGTAACATACACTGGCATCTGCAGAAGTCAATCTCGGGGGGGGGGTGCCTTGACATCATGACATCAGCAGTATGTGACGTCATGACTTTACCATCACGTGACCCAGCAGGAGTAGGTTTAACCACCTGATGTGTCCCTCTGTCCTGTACTGCCACCATTCATTAGGCTGACAGGGCAGCATGTTTCTCATTCTGCAACAAAAAATAAAATATAATCCTAAAGCAAGATAGAGAGACTATTTTCTGGCTACAAGATAAAACTAAAGGCTGATTGACAACACAAGGTGTTTTAAAGACAAGGTGCTATGTGTTTTTGTCATGTGAATTTTTTTTGAAATGTGACACAAGAAAAAACAGCTAGTAACACATAGCCTTCCCTTAGCATCCATGAGTATGCAAAAAACATCAGGGGGGTAATTCACCATTGTGCGAAGTGAGGTCCAGATCCTTCGCCTCACTTTGCACATGGTGTTATGCGCTCGCTGAGGTCCTGCATGCAGACATCAGCGAGCGCTTTAAAGGGATTCCAGTCTTGGTGAGACCAAAAGAGTCGCCTCGCCGAGACTGGAATCCCTTTAAAGCGTTCGCTGATGTCCGCGTGCAGGACATCAGCGAGCGCAGATCAGTCAGTCCGAAGTGAGGAGAAGACTACGCACCTCACTTCGCACTATCATGAATTACCCCCCAGATGTCCATGCTTCCACATCCAACAAAAAATAATTGTGCCCTAAAACTTACAGAAGTGTTTATATTCCCTGAATAGGTTGTATTACATTCTTTTCACCATAGCATGTGATTTTACAGAGAAGACAAAATATTTGTAAACAACTGTACAAAGCTACCCAGGATGGAGAGGCTGCTTTATTACAAACACAATGTAACATGTATTCGGCAGTAATCTGCCTGGAGTCGATGAATGCAAACTATTGTGTTTAACAATAACAACATCCCTAATGTTTTATTCTGTTAAGACGTATTTGCTTTGCATGAACTCCTGTAAAGTGTCTACTTATTCATTTGTTTAATTTCTTACAGATCCCATTCATTTCTGTAAATACCTCCAAGTAGTATGTTATGACTTTTGCAAGATAAAACTTAAAGAATGGACGAAATGTTACTCAAACATTCAAGTAAAAGTGACAGAACTGTAATAGCCTTTCCTTCCAAACGAGAATCAAAATGTCAGTCAAACTGAACTCAATTACCTACTACCCAGATAGCTTGGCTACATTTGGTACACTGCACATCTAGAGTTGTATGATGGATATGGTGAATGAAGTGTCTGAGGTTTTATTAGATTGATTAAGTGTTAATAAATTTGAAAATCAGTTTTAGAAAACTTGAATAAGTTATACCTCAATAAACCACTGCTAAAGAACAATGGAATATTCTTAAATAGAAGTCTTTCCAGAGCTCATAGAAATAATTTCATGATATATATTTCTTTTCTCAACACCTGTAGTGTGGCTTCTCTTTCTGAAGCCTCTCCTGATAGCCTGGCTACTCTTCAGTCACTATGCACATAGAATTTGACAGAATGATTTATAAAGTACCCGAATGCCTAACTAAAGGGGTTGAGACTCTAAGAAATTTTATACTACCCCTATTCATATTGCCCAGTATTTATATGCTATAATATACACAGACAATTTCAGAGTATTTTTTTTTTTCATCAGCCTTAATAACAGGATCAGACTAGTATTAAAGAGTGGCATCCTTACAAACTTTGTGAGAGAGTACCATTCCATTTCCATTTTATTAATCGCCATGAAAAGCACTAACAAAATCCCACAAGAGAGATGAACACCTACTACAATCCCCTGAAAGCACAGGAGTAAGCATTGTAAGGAGGAAATGGGTGGTAAGAACCTTACTTTCTGCCTCATACTGATATTCCACATTCAGAGCAAAAGATATAGGAGTGGGTTGTACAGGTATAAAAACAGATTTTACCCCATTTAATTCAATTGAATTGATTCGTGAAGAAAAACTCTTTTTCAGTTTTTAACCTGTGTGGCTTATCCAATGGGAAACCATGAAAAATAACTTTGTTGGCTCTAGGTAAAATGAGAAGGTATCCAACACACAGTAATACCAACAGTCCTAGTCTCCTAGATGAGAAGGTACCCACCATACAGTAGCAATAGCATTTCCCATATAGCATCTACCATAGCATCTACCATATAGCAACAATTAATAAGTTACATCACAGTGCCACTAGCAGTGTTTCATCTCCCAGTACCCCATAAAAGGTATTTATTTAGTGAAAACATTTTGGTAGAAATAGGACTGTTTGAGTTTTCTGCTGATTCAAGAATTTGATAAACTGCTAATAATAAACTACCTTAAATGCTTGAGTCTTACTCCTACTAACCTTTATCCTTACAAGCAGATTAGCCCAAAATACTCACATGGCTCTTGGTTAAAGGTATGACAATCTAATAATTGGATAGCAATAGTTCTCAGAGGAAAGAATAAATTTATATTCAGGAAATAATTGTGGTCTATGTAAGCAGGAGCATGGAGTTATTTTCTGAGATATAAAATGGGAAACTTGTTTAATCAGTAACAGAAGGAACTTCATAACCCTCATATTGACTTGTTTATCAGTATTTCTGAAACTGTTTCTATTTCAGTGACTTCTTATTTTCAGTACCCAACCAAGTTATAACAAGAATAGCTTTTTTCAGAGTAGAAAATGCTTTTAATTGTAATATCATTCCTAAAGTGTATTTTCATAGCTTGCTCTTTCACTTGCAAAATTCACTACAAATATTAATTGTGTAATCCATTAAATTAATGAAAAGTATATAACATTCCATTATAATAGAACATGGCAACTTCTGCTTCTTCTAAGCAGATAAACATAACAGAGTAATCCAACAAATACAATCTGCGCACATTGCTTATAGTACATAAAACATTGTGTAATTCTAGCAAAATATAAAATACTATAGCATCCTGCTCGCCTGCTTCCAGCATGCCCTATTAAATATTCAACACAGATTATTCCCAATGGAGATCTAGACTAAGAAATTATATTTTTATTTACTCAGATATAGAGTCTTGCCTCCTCCCCATCCATATCTATGTATCAGCACTATCATATTTTTAATGTTAAATAACAACATTTAAATGCTCAGGAATACAGTAGCAGTTGTAGTAGTAGCAGAAAATTGTATTCATTAAATGAAGAGTGTACTTGACATTACACTTTAGAGCATAAATTGAAGGAAAATAATAAGAAAACATAAAAAGCAGGCTGTCCTGCTATCCCTTTATTTGGAACATAGTGTGCCCTTTATCAAGTGTACAGCTGTGCAGTAAATACAACATTATGCAAACAAAAAAACACCCCCCTTAGTCATCATGTGATGATTATCACCCAATCATTTTCTTTTAGGAATGTAAAGATCAAAGTGCAAAGTTAAAGTCAAAGTTATCCTATTACAAATAAAAAGCTCTATAAAACAATGTCCATGTTTTTGTATCCAATTCTTTATGGAAAGGAACACATGTACTGTTTGATCAGATGGTAATTGAAGCACACCAGAAACATCCCACCATCAAATTTACCAGTGAAGTGTCAGATAAACAAATTAACTTATTGGATGTTACTATTAAAGAAGAAGTATAGCGCTGATATAACTGCTCACATACATATAAAACTCCTTTATACTAAGCCAATCACTAACACACATGTGGGCGAAATTTATTACAGGCGAAATCTGTGCTTTGATTGAAAAATTTTACCGATCGATCAGAATTTGCATTCGATCGATCACCGATTTCGCCTTTAATAAATTTCGCCCACATAGTTTAAAAAAAGTTTAATGAAGAAATAAAACTCTCTGTTAGTTTCCCCAATCAAACGGCATTTTAGTGGTTATATGATTTAAAACACAATTACTTCCATAGCGCTACTGTAATATTAATGCTATGGAAATAATTAGTTTAAACTAAATAAATACCATTTAGTAGGGTTACCTACTTAAACCACCATGCAAGGGTGGGGGAATCGCTACCTACATTAAAAAAATAAAGTAATAAACAATAACTACATTATCAATAAAAGATAAACATTTGGATTTAAACATTGGATTATGCTGGACCAAGACTGCGGATCAAGATGAGAAGCGAGGGCATTGAAGACAACTTTGGCCCATCCAGGACTACTTCATGGGCCCGAAGAAAATACTTCAGGAGTGATGAGTAGATTCTTGTTTAATTAATTCTTCCATTGATAATGTAGTTAATGTAGTTAACTGTTTTTGTATGGCTGGTGAGATTCTAAAGAAATCACCTGGCTTTTCATACAGAAGAGGTGAGACTTTAAAAGACAAGCTGTGTCCTTCACACTTACCAGAAAGAGTTCATAATAAAGGATGTAATTACAAACCTGGTACTTTTCATTGCTTAAACTGCAAGAACTGTAATTCAATCAAACCTGGTGAATTCACAGATCGGCTTTGCTATTAAAATTAAATCACATACTACCTGTGAAAGGGATCATGTGATTTATGCATTAAAATGCCCATGTGGTCTCATATACATTGGGCAGACAAGTAGATCAGCAAAAATAAGAATTAGTGAACATAAGGGTAACATCAGAAATTTGAATTAAAACAAAATCTCAACACAGTTATGTTAGTCTCTAAACTTTTCATTGAATTTAAACACAATGTGAGACAGCTAACATGGAGAATTTTTGGAAAAAGTACAGATGCCAAAAAGAAGGGAGAGGGGGGCAGGCAGAAGATGTTGCAAAGAAAAGAATCATAGTGGATTCTCACATGGTGGACTTATCACAGTGACCCCAATGGTTTAAATGAAAGTACCTGCTTAAAATTATAAATATGCTAGGGGACCAATATCTGATTGTGTTCTTTCCCAGTAAAGTTAAAATTCACACGGATCTCCTGCTGTGATTACAATCTTTACTGAAAAATTGAATATGACAATGTGAGCATACCATGAAAATGAAAGATAAAGATTTATTTTACTGTATGTACATGACCTAAGATGGGCTCATTGAGCAGTGTATTGTGAAATTGCATAAAAAATGTGTACATAGTTTGATATGCTGTATTCTATCACACTGAAAAGTAAACATGTGACACAAAAATAATTGGACACAAAATCATGGACATTGTTTTATAGAGCCTGAAACATATTGTGCACTATGTTCCCAATAAAGGGATAGCAGCAAAGCCTGCCAGCATTTCCTAATTATTTTTCTTCAATTGGTGTATCTTTAGGAGGCCTACACGGCGTTCCTCACAAGCATGCACATTAAAATATAAATACTTATTTTCACAATAAAAATATTTTTAATTTAGCATTCTAAAGAGAACACATCAAATTCAACTAACAAAACCAGTAATTTCACATGGGAACATGGACACGGCAATTCTGTACTGTGTGGTATTCATATGAGAAGGGAAATTCACAGATACACCAAGCCAGATAAAAAATAGCTAGATTTCAGAAAAATCTAAATGTTTGGATTTCTCAAAGGATAAATTCACTTTTTGTAGTAATGATTTTAAACTAAAATTCAATAATCAGAACTTTTTGTTTTTTTATGATAGCGCCAGTCAAGGCTGAAGTTCTGATTAGATTTCTCACTGATACAAAGTATTAATAGTGTGCATAGCAGAACCTTGTTACAATAAATGGTTCCCATTAATCACAAGGAAAAAACTTGCAAAGAAAAATTGGAAAACTGCATTGTAATACTAACCTAAATAGAATAAAAAATGTCACTAAGAATTTAATGAAAGAATAAAATGAATTAGTCAGTCACCATTTTCTCCCTGCTTTTAAAACAATTTTTGTCTCTGATCTCTGATTTATTCTCAGAACAGCCCAATGTACGTAGATAAATTTGTGGTACTTTATTTTCATTATATATTACACCCTCCAACTATTTACTAACCTTTGATTAAGTAAACATTTCTAATTTGATTTGACCTCACCTCATGAAGAATCAACATTGCTATATAAATGAAACATATTCCAAGGAACTTTACATGCATATCCCAAAGAAATACTTCCACACTTGTACTAATAGAACGATACGGAACCCAAGATACATCAATATAATTCCCAAAAATATTTTTTACTTTATTCATTAAGAATTGGTAGCTGCTGCTTAGAATATCAAAGCTCCTGTCGATCTATGGACCTTTTAAAACAGACATATGTCACAAAGGAAATATTTTCCAAACAAGATGAAATTACTGTTTACATAATCTTATTAGACTGCTGTCATAAATGTTAATTTTGAAAAAAGTATGTCAATCAAAATAATGTGGGTAATCTTATGTTTTTATGTTGGCATGTTCAATATTTATTATTCCATTCACACAAACACACAATTTGTACATTATGGGGGCGGAGCATTGGGGAGGAGGCCACCAGTGCATGATCTGCACTGAATCCCCTGTCCTGGATTGGTGCATGATTGGCACCAGAGCCTCCTCTCCCAGTTCCGAACTACTTGCAGCGGTGGTGGCTGGGCCCTCTGGAGCATGGACACCTGTAGGTACGGTACTGTACATTATGTTCTAATGTTAAATGTATGGCTTTTATAGGTATAATGACAATTTTGTTTAATACATACTAAATATATGATTATAATAATATATAAAATGAATAAGTGGCTCTAGAAACATTTATTGATAATGAGATAACTTTTGGAATGTCAGGATCCTTAAATGGACATTAACACCAACAAATTAAAATCCTTTAAATGTCTGTATACATACTGTAAATGTAATTTGTGCTTCCAAACACTCTGAAATATGTCCAGAAATAGTATTTTATTAGACATACTATTACTATCATTTGGACTGGGTATCTGGTGCATTGCATGAATTTATTATCTGAAGTTCCAAAGGAAACGACAGAGCTTGGCAATGGTCTGTCCATCTTGCAGAGAAAAATAATTGCAATTAGCAAAGATGAAAACAAACACAAAGCAACGAAAAAAAAGTATCATTTTTACATCTACTCTATAGAACTCACTGCTAATCCATGATTTTTATTTCATATTCTAGCATAGTCTTTAATTATATTTATGCAAATTTTTTTTCTGGAATTATCATGTAAATGGTCAAGTAAATTGTGGTACATTTTGTTATGTTATAAAGCTCATAATCCACATCCGGTGACTTCTCTCTTTTGCTAAATACATCAGTTCTTGGGAAGTGATGCAGAATCATACAACTCCTTACAGCAATGGTCACTAATCACTCCTTTGCCCTATAAAAGAACAGTCCACCCTCCAGCTTCTTGCTTGTGCACATGTAAATGTTAAATAAATGCTTTTACAATACATTGTATTTACTTATTACCCTCTCTATTCAGTTCTGAAAGCACTTTCTTTTAGTAGCTCCTTCCCTCTGTCACTTATCTCATCTTCAGCTGTTCGGAATCTTAAGGCTAGGTTCACACTAGCGCATGATGCGCAATGCATCATATGCTAGTGTGAAAAAAAAATGCGCAGAGTGTATTTTTCTATTGTACTTACCTTCGACAGTGTGAATGCTCCCTCGGCATTCACAGCACTTCCTATGTGTTCGTACCCTAGTGTGTCCAGAATGAGGTAAGTGCTATCGGCTTTCATTGCGCCATTTTTTTTTTTCACACTAGCGTATTATATGCTGAGCATAATACGCTAGTGTGAACCTAGCCTAAGGTAGGAATTTGCTTGAAAGGCTTACAAATTCTGAGTAACCAAGCAAAACTGTGCCATGTGTGCTCCACACAGAGCTGCTGCCCACCTGTTTTATTATGATTCTTTTTCAGAATCTTCAAGCCTGTTGCATGAAAATTCATGCTGATCAGCTGAAGAGGAAGTCATGTAAGAGAGGAAAGGCTTCTGTAAAAAAGTAGCTATAAATTCAATCAACGTTAAATAATATTTATTGCAAAAATGATCAGTTACAATTACATGTTAAATTCTTAAATACTGCCACACTCAATTTTACACCATGGAAATGAGCTCAGGGACATTGTACAGAAAAAAATCATGACACTGTTACAAAGCAAATTATTTTGGTTCTATATACTGAATCCCCTCTTTCCTATAGGCCTTATTGGTACACACTGGACTTCCATAAATTTTAGATGCATGATAACCCTTAACATCTTCCTTGGCCATTTAGCATGCAAGTTATTATATGTATATATCATTGTATCTTTGCTCTGCTAACCAAATTACCAATGTGTTTGCTTGTGCTAATGTTTGTTATTTGGTATTTGTAACAATTTTCCCTTTTTTTTATATATAAAAAAAAAAAGTTTTTGTAATCTTTTCAATAACAATATTGATTGCAAAGTGCTTGTATACCTGTTGCTCCTGTTGCTATGAGGATGGTGCATGAGTGTACTAACAATAAATGCCCGTCAAATAATTGTGATGTTCAAAAGAATTTATATGCACTGGCATATTGCTGTTATTTTATATTACTTTTAAAATTTTCTTATATATTTACAAATATAAACAGGATTATGATAATTATCATTGCTGTTAGGCCCAGATGACACAAGAAATAAACATTTAACCAGCAATGAGCTTGGGTGGGCTGAAGTAGTTTAGGTGTTACATCCCTCTATACAGTGCCGGCTCTGCCATTAGGCAGTATAGGCAAATGCTAGGGGCGCCCCCTTGCATTTGTTTTGTTGTTTTTTTACAGTGAGAGAGGTTACATGCAGCCACAGCTCAACTTTAAATCTTCCAATCTGCAGCTGACTCAGTGCTATTTAACAAGCACCATCTGGTGAGTGCAAGCACAAAAGGGGGGTTCACGAACTCCCCTAGCACTACCAGCTCGGATTAACAATATCTATTAATTGCACCACCATATCCTGAGAATCTCAGGAATAGTGCACAACTTCAATAATTATACTGTATTCACTGTATAATAATAGTTTTCCTACGTATTTTCTATTTGTGATCACTGCATACACACCATTTCAATTTATATCCTACTTATAATTCACTTATATTTGCACATACTTGCTCAAACATACCCTATGGTATTACACTAGGGGAGCTCCCATATCTCTGCTTTCATATACTTACCAGTGCATCCACCATTTCGTTCCCACGGATTACAAGAATACTTCTATCCGAGATTTGCTGGCCAGACTACCTCAGTGGATAAGTCGCAGGAATACCACAACTCTTGCACAGACAGAACTTTTTTGTCATTTTAAAGGACATATTGTTTTGGACTATTTCTTTTTCTATCCTTTTATTCATGTATTGATCTTTATTTTGCCTGTTTTTTTAGCTTTCATTTAAATCAATTCCAAGTTTAGCTTTCATTTAATACCCAGGGCGCTGTACCACTTTTGGACATCTCTTTGTCCTTATTTCCAGTTTTTGTAAATATATATATGGATTTTAAAAAATGTAACTTTATTCCGAGCTTCTCTCTTATCTCCCCTGTCAGCCAGACTTTTCTTTCCCGAGTGTTGGGTTAGGTGGGGTTAAATTATGATTGACATTATAGCTCCTCCAATCAGATCCCTTAATCCACAATCTAGCAGCGATCTGATTGGAGGTGCTATAATGTCACTATGCCCAGTTGGCAACAAACAACTGGCATGAACCAAACAAAATAATCTCCAGGAGTCTACACCAGGCTGCTCACAATTGTGCTGCCAACCCCCGCCTCCAGTAATAATATAAGGTAAGGTAAGTGGAAGGGGTTGGCAAAAAGAGAGAGTTATGTACCAAGAAATTTAACACCAGCCCATACATGGCTGGTTTGTTGGCCATGTCCCAGCCACCAAGATCCCTCCCTGCTGATTGTCTGGTATGGCGCGGGGGGTGTTGGAGAGGTGACCGGGCATACTATATAGGTACATTTTTAAAAATACAAACAGTATATATTAAAAAAAACATTTATTTCTTTAGTACAACCTTAGTATTTTGATGTGACAGGTCTACTTTAATGGAAAGTTGCTTATTTAATATTTTTATATTAAATATACAAAAAAGAAAGGTGAAAAAACAAAAAAGAATACATGTATTTACTGTATTAATCTTATCAGAAATCTACCTTGCTTCCCACCTTTTTGTTACTAAGTGGAATTTTACATGGACGTGTTTAAATGTTTAGAGAATGAGGACAACAGAAATACCATATTTAAAAATATGTAATTACAAAAAATGTATTATCTGAAGTCCCTTATGGGTAATTCTGAAATTGTAGTAAAACATGTAGACATGGGGAGTAGGAATTGTTATTTTGAACAAATGAAAATTAATTTAGGAGATCAAAAGACAGAAAAAAGATCCACTAACAGATCTAACTATGTAAGGTCTGCCACACATGCCTACACATTTGGACAGTCTTATTTATCACATCACAGATGAATCTTAATCTATCTGAGTAACCTGCATGTCTGTTCAGGACATTGTAAAGATGCAAGGACTGTGCAATATTTGTGTTATGGGTCCTGCTGTATATTAACATACTATAACACTGAGGATCATCACTTTATTTTGATGTGGAAAATCCACAGAAAAAATACTTTCTTTTACAAACACTGCTTCATTAAAACCAGCTCTGCTCTACAAGCCTGCAGCAATAACAGAGGCACCACCATAACTGATGTACTATGGCAGGTCAAAGATGTGATGTTTAATTGTTTATGTGGACCTTTGTTTTACCATTTGATTTTCCATGATCTTGCTATACAGCACTATGTCCTGATTTATTTCCATCACTAGTTAACATTATAGTCAATTTCCCACTCCACAATTCAGTCACACACTAAGTTAAATTACATCAAGGGCCAAGGGGGGTGCTTATGCTAGGACTCAATGGTATAGTATTAAAATAAAATGGTTCCAGACCTCCACAGCTGTATTCGGCAACCCTAGCCCACTTCTAAATACCTAGCATCGTTTAAATCACAGCAGACGTGTCATATGTGAACGCTTTACATTTTATTTGTGCTATAAATAGTAGCACAGCAAACATTTCAGGTTAATTCCCTTCTTCAGGGGTGGCACTTCAAGGGTATTAACCCAAAACATTTGCTACTGTGTATCAAGGTTTAAAGCACACAGTTGGTTTAAACAATACTACGAATTAGGACTCCATGGCAGACACACTAAGGTACATATTCTGCCTCAGCATGCAAATGTTTCAATAACATTTTCTTTTATGCATTTGTGCATAATAAGTATTAATATTACATATTATGTTAAGGTTTATAAAAAAGTGTTATCAAGTACTGTATGCCTTTTGTTCACTATAGTTAATTGCATTGCTCAAAATGTTGAAAGAACAGTGGTATAAAACCATTTAGACATGTTGAATTAATCTAGAATTCAAAGACTAAAGAAAAAATCTTACAATATGTGGGAGAGTATTTCACTGTTTCCAGTACTACAGCTACTTTTATTAGTATTTTATATACACTGTTAAAGTGTACCTGTCACCTCAAAACTAATATTAAATCAGGTTATATTAATGAAATAAACATTTTTTTTACATATTAATTTATAGTATTTATTATTATTATATATTTATTTATATTATGTATATATTAAAAAAAATGTACCTTTGTACAGCGTTTCTATCATTGTCATCTTCTCTGTCAGCCTGACTTTTCTTTCTGAAGTCAGGTTGGGCAGGGCTAAATGATGATTGACATTATGGCTCCTTCAATCAGATCCCTGCTAGATTGTGATTTACAGAATCTGATTGGAGCAGCTATAATGTCAATCATTTATCCCCACCCAACCTGACACAGGAAAGAAAAGGCAGGCTGACAGGGAAGATGACAGAGCGGAACACTGTATAAAGGTACAATTTTTTAATACATATATATTTACAAAAATGTTTATTTCATTAGTAGAACCTAAATTAGTATTAGAGTTTTTTGTGACAGATACACTTTAAGTACATTCCCTTGTTCATGATTGCATTTACCTACTAAACTTTTGTTTGCAAAGGCAGGGGTGTAGCCTGCTGGAATCAGGGGATTAAATTCGCCACAAAATTTCATCTATTTTTAAATGTCAACTCATGTAGCCCC
Source organism: Pipa parva (assembly GCA_019650415.1). Lineage (NCBI taxonomy): Eukaryota > Metazoa > Chordata > Amphibia > Anura > Pipidae > Pipa > Pipa parva. The sequence goes on from WMED01001589.1 coordinate 15,023, forward strand.
GTCCTGGTTCAAAGCTTCAGCAACACAGTCCTGATTCACTGCACATAGAGCCAGCAATCAGTAACAGTTAGTACAGGTGTCAGCAAAGTGTGGCTTGTGGGCTACATGCGGCTCTTTAAAGTTATACATTGCTGACACATAATCAGTTATGTAGCTTTTCTCTATATTTGTTACCCTAGTACTGACACTAACCTTCTCCACAGTACATTAATATTCTAAAATTTTAATCATTAAAGGTGGAATATTTATACAAAGAAATGATTGAATGATAAACATAATCAAGCCAAAATGTATAGCCAATAATGTTAATATTTCACAGATATTTACTGCAAACATCTTCCCTACTGCTCAATCACAGACAGCTTTGTCATTCGGAAACTATGTTTCCACTACCAGAAAATACCAGATCAACAAAAAATGTATAGCCATTTTGATGATGGTCACTACATGTTTGTTATCCATAATCTAAAAGTATTTCCATGTTATATACTGTTTTTCAATAAGAAAATCAGGAAAAAAATATTTGTGTTGCGTTTTCTAAAAATATTTTTACATATGTAACTACAAATGAAAGGTAGTCTCCTGGTTGCTTATTTGTCACTGATAAGTAGAAGCTTTGCTATTTTTACAAGCAAGTCCCTTTGTATTGCACATTGCAAACTTAAGCAGAATAAATCTCTACATGTTATCCAGATGTGAGGGATCATGTCATATCTACTGTACTACTCTACAGGAAAATCTAAGGATGCATTATTTTATTACTTGAGAGTGTAAGTCAGTTTGCTTTTCTCCTAAGACCAAATCAATATTCTTGGTCCAGCCCCAAGAAAAAAACATAATTAAAGAGAAGACAACAGAGCTCTCTTATATAGTGCACACTGGTCTTCATTATGTGAAGAAATACAAAATGGCAAATGAAAAGAAAAATATTAAAAACATTTAAAAGAGAGACTTAAGTCCTATCAGGACTATATCACTTCTGAAGGGTGCCCTCAGCATGTATACAATAGGTAATGACATAACACCTTATATAGAATATTAAAGCACATAAGTAGTAAAAAAATGCATGAATTTAAATACATATACTGTGTATATCCTTGAATATTCATTCAATGTGAGGAACTAGTATGTTGGTGTGGGTGTTACTGTCTTCCAGTCAATAAGTATTCAATCACCCATAGAATCAAGAGTAAGAGCTCCAGAGATAATAAGCTTGAATATTTCGGGTAGGATGGTAGAAGGCATTGCCCCATAGCTCTGTTGTCTTCTCTTTAATTATCTATTGCTATATTGCTCCATTAGTCGCACCTAGGACTTTTCTATTCATTTCTATTCATTTCTCTATCACTTTCTTCTGATTGCTCGCTACCATTCCCATTTTATCCATATGAAAAAACATACGGCAGAATTAAATTTCAAAATTGCACATTCTGATCCGTCTACTATCTAGATAACTATATTTAAAACTAATGAAACAGAGATCAAATAAAAATGTACCTTGGTTAAATTTTCTAAATGTAAATCACACACGCAAGCAAAATATTTAATGTCCAATTACAACATTTAATACTTTTTAGGATCATATTGTAATAGGCAAAAACATACACACTTTGTGTGTTTCAAGTGGTATTTTAAAGCAGGAAATGTGGCTTTCTTGGCTTACAACATGAATGTGTGGCTGGAAATATATTTTATAAAGTGCTCTGGACATAGTGACAGCTGCAATTTATCAACAGAAATTACTGTGCTTAGGTGAAGAGCTCTTGTCATCCAACAACAGTGAACTATTAAAATTGTCTCTTGCCCTCTTCAATGATTATCTTTCTGTTTTATTTTTAAGATCGCAATGTCTACAGGTAAAAGATGCACCGGCAAATGTGCAGAGAGCAAAATAATCATGTTCTTTGTAACTACAGTAAGGCATACTTTCTGTGCTCTATATATCTTAGAAACAGGAATCCATTTACTGCCCTTGTTAAGTAATAGATCATTTACTGAACCAGGTACCTTATAAGCATAGGCCCCAGTGTAATATACCTCCTCCTCTGTCACCCTTTCTGTTTGATCACAGTAAACACCTGAGGAACAGACAACGAAATAGCAACTTGTAGAAGTGAAGTTTTCAAACTGATTATTAAAGATAATCTGTAAACACATAGGACCATTTAAAAAACATGATGAGTTAAGAAGTTGAAATGAGTGCATTGAAGACAGTCTTGTGATACTATTGAACGTCAATGCATGCTCCTTGTAGGTATGACGTGCATGCTCTCCCTGTATGTTCTAGGAAGTGCCAATGTGGGGCTTCACTAGGAGCATGGAAAGCGAGCAATGCACTCCTGATAGGCATCTCTTGCTTAGGACGCAGAGTCACTGGCGTTGTTTGAGGCTGGGGAATGCAACTCGGAAGTGCTGTATACCAATTCTTTACAGGTGAGAATTTTAGCTTTTTTTAAAAAAATTGCTAATAAATCATATTTGCATAAAAAGGGGTTACTACACATAAATAATAAAATGTATTTTTTTTTTTTTAATTCGGGCTGACTGTTCCTTTAAAGAACACATGAACTTAGCTGATTCAATATGCAACAAGACTAGTTTTGTAAGAAAAATAATCTTTAGCATTCTGTACATAAAGAAATGAAAGTTTTGTTTTTTCAAAACAATCATCACAAGAATATTACTTAGAGCACAGCTAAAAAAAACTTTATAGGCATACTACAGGTAACTAAATAACAACAACACAAATAGAATTGTTTTCTTACAGGGGTCTGCAACTTTTTTGGCTGAGAGAGCCATATAGTGCATCTCTGCTCAGCCCTTTCAAACCTGGAGCTGCTGACGTCATATGTGATGTCAGTGGCTCCGGATTGGCTAGCAACCTGGAAGCGCTGAGAGAGCTTTATCTCTACAGCGCTTACCTGCGATTAGCTGGCAGACTGTAACAAGTGGTGTTTGCGTGTGAGCATCGCTCATTACAGTTAAAGAGCCAGATGTAGCCATCAAAAGAGCCACATCTGGCTCGAGAGCCATAGGTTGCCAACCCTTGTTATAGCAGTTTGATATTTCATAACCTTGTATACATTTTATGCTGTAACTTGTTTGATATGTAAAAAAAAATATGTAACAAATAGAAGCCAGGGTTATCTATTTTTTTTTTTTTTTTAAGATTTTATGGATATAAAATACATTACTGAAGTGGTGGGGAACCTTTTTGTCACAGAGTGATGTCATTGCGCCTGCATTCGGGGAAGAGCTCTGCTGCATCTATCCTATCAGTGAACGAGCACTCCTTCAGTGTTGGCCGCAGATCCAACCTGAAAACTGTCAGGTTGGGTCCTCGGCCTGCACTGAAGGAGCGCTCGCTTGCTAGGGGGATAGAGGATAGCAGCAGTGGAAACATTGCACGTGCCATATGTTCCCCACCGCTGCACTATTGTATCCAAAGGTTTATAAGGAAAATATAAGAAAAAAGGGGGAAAAATAAAAAACACAGGCCAAAATGATCTTACAACAGAAGAAAAAAGTCAGTTTTTTAAGAACCAACTGTTCCTAAAATAAAAGAATCTTCACTCATGAACACTTCATACTGCAATAAAAAAGGTGTAAAGCAAACACAAAAGAAGGGAAGAAAAACAGGCCCAACTATAAAACCATCAATATTTCATACAGACAGTAGTTCCCAGGTAGAAACACTGGATCTGACATTTCATCTAGACCAATTTTGGTTTCTGCCCTGCATAAACAGATGGACTCTATTAGCAAGCTGTGCTTTGCTCTTCAGGACTGAGGTGCAATTGAGATTTGAAAACTGATTTGCCAGTCACCTTCTATTGATGCTTTCAGACTTGACAAGCTAGGTAAATACTAAGGGAAAGCAATGGCATACTGTGTCAAAAGGAGCACACTGTGGCACTGATAAATGAGTTCCTCTGTATCTCTTCTTTAAAGTGATCATTCAATATTTTCATGTTTAAATGTTTTTCAAAAGCAATGAAACAACTAAGGACTCTTCTTTATTCTGAATTCCAAATATAGATAGCTTGTTATGGGAACAGCTGATGGAAAGGGGAAAATGAAAAGAGAATTGATGAAGAACTGGTGGTGATTATGATCTCAGCTGTTAACAAGTAGCTAAGGCAAAAATAATTGCTAATGGGATGGGAATGAAACCTGGAGTCATTATAATTAAATGACTGAGGTGGCCAGGAAAGGGCATTTTTAATTAATATGAGCAATTTGTGTTTAAAGTGCAGCTTTTATTTTCAAACATCATCACTTTATTCAATGTATTAAAATATTAGCTCATGAAAACCTCTTGGCACAGTAGCTCTAAGTAATGTAACATAACATTCTTTTCGTAATACCATATGATTAAGCTGATTAATGCAAGGAATATATGTATAAATAAATACATGCATTCATAAATATATCTATACCCAATTTTTTTTGTCCATTACTGTATTTTTTGTTCTATAAGATGCACTTTTCCCCCCCAAAAGTTGGGGGGAAATGCCCATGTACCTTATGGAGTGAATGTTCCTTTTCTTCAGCTGGGGAGGGGCGCCAGTAGACCTGCCAGTAGCGGCTGAATCCACAGGAAATAGAGCCGACAAGAGGTGAAGACGCCGAGTTGCGCTAGTAGCAGCCCTATTCACCATGGATTCAGCTGATATTAGCGCAGCTATACCAGTAACAGCCAAATCAAAACCAAATAGAGCCAACAAGAGCCAAAGGCGCCAAATAGAGCCAACAAGAGCCAAAAGGCGCCAATCTGCGCTAGTAGCAGCTGAATCCATGGTGAATAAAACAGACAAGAGCCAAAGCCAGCAAGGAGCACCATTGCGCTAAACCTAGCGCAGTCTGGAGAAGTGCTGACAGGAGGAAGCTCACTGGTATGCTGGAGTAAGGTCAGAAGAGAAGCAAGCAGGAGGGGATGGAGGGATGAAGGACAGGCAATAGAGGAAGGACTGGCAGGCAGGGGAGGAAGGGCAGGGATTGCAGGCAGGGGAGAGAGGGTAAGCAGGCAGGGGAGGGAGGGATTGCAGACAGGCAGGAAGGGGAGGAGTAGTATATTTTATTAAATACTTTAGCACACCCTTTGGTTCAGAATATTTTTTTCTTATTTTCCTTAAAATCCTAAGTGTGTCTTATGGTCAGGTGCATTTTATGCAGCGAAAAATACATAAGGTACTTTGATAAATTGCATCCCGTAAATGTGAATGGTGCAGCATTTGGGGGGAAGGAAATGAAATGTGAATTTAATTTACTTGTAATTAATATTTAAAGTGTAAGTAAGCCCTATTTATAAAGATTTCCCCACTAAAGAATTATAAAGTTAAAAACGATTACTAAAATCCTGACTCACCTCTTCATTCTGCAGAACTAGTTATCCCTCTGTAACGCTCCTCTGTTTCTGCCCGATTTCCCTGAGTGATTGAAGCCACGCCCCCTCCCAGACTTCCTCTGAACAAAATCAACAACACAAGTTGTCGATTTTTTCATCTTCTAGCATGCTACAGGGCTTGTGAAGTGAAAGTGTGCATCTGTGTGCGTGTGTGTGTCTGTTCATGTGTGATTCTGTGCATGTCTGTGTGATTCTGTGCATATCTGTGTCTGTGTGTATCTGTGTCTGTATCCTTACATGGAAGACCACCCTGCATAATTGTGTGATGTCATTCGGGGGACAGAGCTTCTCAGCACTATAAAGTAAGTGCCTGTACATAGATCTGCTGGAGGAACAGGGCTGCTTGATTAAGAGTTGAGATCTCAAGAACTTAAAATTGTTTTAATATTTAATGTTTAAGTTTAGGTTTATACATTATAGATATAAAATATATGTATAGTTTGCTCAATAACTTTACTACTTTACTTACACTTTAAGGTAACAACCTGCAGATGTAGTATCTCATAAAAAAGGATGTAAATAACTATATGTCAACAATAGTGGAGACCAAACTTTGACAAAGTAGTCAAGTAATAATGCCCTTCCTTATAAACAATCCTACCTATTATTAGTATTTTTACATTAATCTAAGAAAGATACAGTTAATAGTGACATTTTCCCCATTAAACAGATCTATGGTAATCATGTTTGAATTATTTCACTTTACTTCCCTTAGGCAAATTTGCATCACTCTGTGGTGGCCACTGTTCCACTGTCTATTGCCATTTGCGTCATTATCAAGGGAATCCTCTGTTTAGTGAGTGAGTATTAAATTTGCATCTGTTATACTTGTCAAATATGCATTATAATGAATAAGCCCCTTAAACTCAAGTTACTTTAAACATTGTTTTGTTTTAGCACAGGTAATGATCCAAGAAGTAATATTTGCAAATCAGTAATGACTCAAAGTCTGAGGACTTATACTTTCTTTGGTTGAAGTGCAACAAAAGTTAAACTTAATTTTTTTATCTTTCAATATTAATCTCAAATAAACCATTTTTTTCCCAGTACATAATAATTTCTCAAATTATTTGGCTATTACCTCCCAAATTTTAATGCTGTTATTATCTATTCCTTGACAAACCTTCAGCAGAATGATATTATAATTTAAAATTGGAAAAAATGTTGTAACTGAGAAACAATAGCAAGTTGTTCTGTTTTAACAATCTGCTAGCTTATATTAATTAAATCAAAGAGTCTACTGAGCATGCTAATGTCCCTGATGGAATGAAGCATCCAATGAATTTGGGAGATTATAATATGTAAACTAAATAAAATAATAATGCAGAAATGGAGTGTGTACAACTGGATAAAAGTTAGTGTGGTGCAGTAGAACTGGATAAAACTGAGTGTGGAGTTGTACAACTGGATAACACTGAGATTATTCATCAAAGTGAGAACAGTTGCTGAACTGTGTGAATTTGCATCCATTTGCCAGTTCACTAACTGCACTTATTCACCAACTCTGTGATAAGAAGAATTTGTGTCCAATTTTTCACCTTACAATGGTTTTGGACTTATGCACCTCTTTGCATTACTTTTCACGTACATGCATGTGGCTTTTGCTTATTTTCCAAGTTTCAGATTGTATTGAAGTGGTGAATTCAGATGTACTGCTCTGAATTTGCTAATTGACTACATTATCCATATAAGCTGATTAGGTAGTTTTGATGAGTTGCACTCAGGTCAGAGCCACACTGGATGTTTTATAAAAATAAAATCCATAGTTTCCTCTGGGATAAACCACACAGTCCACTTTGTTCTGTACCATACACAATAGAAAAGATCAAAAACAGCTTAGCTACAAAACATCCTTAAAATAATTTGCAGACATTATTGCATTCACCACTGTTCCTCAACAAACATATTTGAGTTTTGTGTTGTTACTATGTCCTGAATATTTGCTGTCAGGCTAATGTTATTAAGAACTGACAATTAAACAATAAAAAAATCACAGAACAGGTACAGAGTCTGGGGAGAAGGATTCAAGAGCTGATTTACTTTAACAAGAGCTCACAAGCTGATGAGAAATAAGAGAGAGAAAATAAAGGGTGAAATGTGTACATTTCTTACAATACAAGGAAAAATATCCAAGCATAAGATCAGAAAAGTGGCAGTAAAAATTGGATTATGATCTAAAGTTGGTGTACCTTCCATCACATGAACTGAAAATCTATGAAAAAAGTGCTCAAGGCACTGACAATCACCCGGTCTCATTTATGCCTAAAAATAATGGGGATTGTTGTCTACAGTAGTGTGATTAGTCACATTTTGTTCTTGTCTGTTTGTAAGAGTATGTTTCTTGGTGCCAACTGCCAAAGCTTTAGGAACACAGCTCCATAGCACAGTTTCTGGCTGAAATGCTAAATTTAGATCAACAAATCCAAGGCATGATTATAAAAATCCTTTATCCACAAAGGCAGGAGAAATTAGAATAGATTTTAGCAAAGTAACTCATAAGAGCTAGTTGAATCACATGATTTTTTATAAGAATGTATGACCAATGAGTGTATTATGTGGTCAGAAATATCAAAGCATATATGTGTTTGTGTAAACAATGAAATCTTTAAAAATCAGAAAGAGGAAGGGGGTGGGGTCAAAATCTTTAACTTTTTCTCCTTAGTGTGTATGAAGATAGAGTGCATTGGGATACATCTGCAGAATACTGTGTTGGGGTTTTTAGGTTAAACTGGAACAGAGGTAATCAGACATCAGACAACAGAGTTTTATTTCTAATCAATGGAGACATGCATTAAAAAAAAGTAAATGTTTCTGTAAAAAAAAACATTTTTCCAAATCCGGACCAAACTACCTAAATTGTTGTCTTGAGAGTAGTTATCATTATTCCCCTTTGGTAAGACATAAACAAAATACTAGATTTTTCCTAGAAATAAACAATGACTTTTACTGCAAAATCTGGTTTTTAGGCTTCTTTTTTTTTATTCCATTTTTAATTAAAAACTGTATCAGCATGTGTTGCCTTTAGCAAGAAAGAATATAAAAATTCACTTAATGAAGGGCAGAATTATGAGCCATTAATCGTGCTGAATGCATTTGACATATTTTTACTTATGTTTTTTTTTTTTTTTGCAAATTCTAAATTGATCTGGAATAGAGCACAGGAATATTATGGCAGTGTGAATGAGATTGTTCACTGTCTTACAAAAGGGCTTTAATCCCAGGCAAAAGTATTTAAGCTATTTTTTCTCTTTGATTCGGGCACAATTTACTAGCTTAGTTTCTTCAAATACAGCTTTTGTAAAGTAAGAACAAAACAAAAAACTTTTCAAGATAGAATGATCGGAAAATTGTATTTCATTTTAACGGTTTTGATCAATTATCAAACAATTGAATATTAAGCTGTAATATTTTATCAAGTTGAGTTTTCAGTACTGCTAAGAAACAGAACAGCTTGTATAGCAAACTAATGAAAGGAAATCAAACTGTTATCTTTGCAGGTCTTAAAGTAAGGATTGTGTTTCAGAATCATACTCCTTTTACCAATGTTTTTTTCTTATACTCCAATAGGTCACATTTTAATCAGCTACAAAAACAAAGATGATTACTTACAGCTTCTAAGCCATTCATTTCCCTCTCTTGTCCACAACTGAAAACATTTAATTATTTTATTGACTACTAGCTCTCCAACCTGGAACATTTACCAAAGTCAAACAGGTTATTTTTAATTAATAAATGCAGGAGAAAATGACTGTATATAACGATATTGCTGTTTTTGACTATTTACTAAACTCTTCAAAAACATTTTTATCTTCCAAGATAATTCTGCAGCTTAAAATCTCATTATTCCCTATGGAGATGGTCCTGTTATTTAGCCTAAGTCTAAAATATTTTCCCTTTGGAAAGAGACATCGATATCGATCTGTAATGGAAGGAACCCTCATAGAAAAGCATTGCAAAGTGTTCGCCCGTGAACAGAGGTTGATATTTATTGATAATGATTTATTCTGATGGGGAAACATTTTTATCCTTCCTTTGTAAATCAGAGGAATCAAAAAGTACAGAGAAACTACACAATTAGTAAATAGGGACAAGAGAAAAAGGAGAACTTAAACAAAGTAAAGCCATAGAAAAAGTTAAAATATACCAATACCGTACTTGTTAAAGCCAAAATGTTATTTGTGCTAAATTTGTTTTTCTTTTTCTTTTCTATTTGTTTTTTTACCCGTACCTTTAATTTTATCTGATTAGATATGGACTGTTGTTATTTACTTGAAATAAGACTATTTTTCTTTACCTATGTCTAAGTATAGTACAAACAGAATTTAATCTATTTTTCACAGATGTACCCAGTTATAAATAATGAACAGAAGCAATTGGGAAATAGATGTTTATTATAACCTTAACTGAAATGTACTTTGAAAACTTGAATAAAAAATATAAATACAAAAAAAAAGTACAGAGAAACAAAAAATGACAACGAAAGGGAGTGAAATCAATTAAATCGTCGAATTGGTCTTAGTAAATATGCCCAGTTAACGTCTCATTAAATGTACCTTTTACACAACAATTTCATCACAATTAATATAAGACGTGTAAAAGTGCACAACTTACTAATGTACAAAAACATTTTCATAAACAAAAAATAAACACTGAAGGACCACAGAAATGGCATACACCATATTCTAACCCAGTGGATTAATTCTCTATGTAAATGTGTAGCTTCAAGTTTCACAAGTTTATTTGTATATAATTCCTCCAATTCCTCAGTGATAATACCATTTAAGGCCTAATCATCCAGATATCTAGAGGTATCCACCTTTAAGGATGCTGTAGGGTCATACATAAGTTCTTAATAATGTAAAGGGTTACTCAGTTGTCTATACGCCTCCAAAGTGTAATCCACTTTATTCAAGACAACTATTCCTCCCCTTTTGCCTGCTGGTTGGACAGTAATATCCCTTCTATCCTTAAGTTGGTGTAATGCACTGTGTTCCGCCTCAGATAAATTGTGCTTCACCCTGCTACTTGCCTTCCCATAAATTAGATGCTTTCATTTTTTGATAATCACCTTTCAGAAGTTGGACACCTACCTATGGTTGGGGTCAGGGGGTATATACTGCACTTGCATTTTTATACATCTGAAGAAGGGAGGTGGCTGCACCCTGAAATGTTGTGTAAACTTATTCTGCAATAAAATGGGGATTCCGTTTGATATAACATGGTGAGCATTCTGGATTTATTTGCATTGCACGAGATGTTTTGGATCTGCTGGAGCTTTTCCTGGCTAGTTCCTGGTCAAAGCAAAAGGTGAATGTTACACGACTGCTTAACTGCTTCAGGTTTTGTAGTAGTGCAGGTAGCATCTAATGTGGAGCAGGAGGCCTTGGCAAATTCACTTTAATACTTGATAAATAGCCTAGTAGCCTTTGCGCATTCACACGCAAAGTAATGTGAAGTGATGCATAACTTTGTGAACATTTCAAGGTGTCAAATTTGTCTTGAATTTACCAAAACACAGAAAATGATGAAGTCTGATGAAGATGCAAATTTGCACCTTCTGTTCACTGTTCAGTCCTTGATAAGTAACCCACATAGTGTAGCTTTAATGGTTAGCAGACTCTTGCTGGATCGGGACAGAAAGAGGACCAAGGCGGTCAGGTTATATAATTTCTTCTAAAAAAAAATGTGACTGTGAAAAAATGGGCGCACTTTGTTTTGACTGGCAGAAAGTTATATATTTGCCTAGTTTTGTATTGTGTCAATGCAGAATTCTACCCACATGTTGGCATATAAAACCTAAGGAAAAACTCAAAGTCATGTAGCAGCTATATATATAAATAATTACTTTTGACTGGGAAAGTCACATGTAGCTACAAAGTTTGGCTTGCCTGTATAGTTATGTATGTTTGTCTAATAAAATGTACACATCACTGTACAATTCAGCAGTATAATACAGACATTGGAAAAAGTTACAAGTTACACATTACAAGCGAGTAACTTACAAGCGTAAAATCCCTTTAAGTGTTAGGTTGTGATTGACACAAGAGGATGGAGGTCCTTGCCCTGTAGAGCTTACAATCTAAATGGGAGGAAGACTTACATACACAGATAGAAGGGTAACAAGAGCTGTAACAACTGACATTTTATTTCTTGGGGACAATAAAGTCACAAGTAGTTGCAAATTCTCTAATGAAAAGTAAAAAAGTAGTAAAAACTGAAATTATAACACTCCCCTAATATAAATAATGTTGTTTGTTGTAGATTATTCACTAGTTCTGCATCTATTAACCCTAGAACGCATGACGTTAAAAATATACATATTGACGTCATGGGGGCCTTTTAGGCCCCCATGCACATAATGTAGAAAAACATACTTAAATAACTTTCACAAGTTTATTTCAAAATTGCTCAATAAAATATGAATAGTGGACAACATTTTAATTATCATTTTTCACAGAAAATACCAAAAAATCTTTTTTTCCCCAAATTTCACGCAAAGACATGAAAACACACAAAATGCATAGAAATCTATAGCAAACTA
>WMED01001590.1:0-26961 GCA_019650415.1 Pipa parva
CTGTTTAATATGCATATGTCAGACTCATAACAATTATTGAGTGATGACGATTATCGTTACAATTTTTTATAAATCATCAGCTCATCAATAACACCTGATTATTGTAATAATCGTACTAATCATACCGATTTCAACTTTGCTCGATATCATCGCTCATCACTAGTGTTGAGTGATGATATCGAGAAAAGTTGAAATCGGTACGATTATTACAATTATCGGGTGTTATCAATGATCCGATGATTTTGCAAAAATCGTACCGATTATCGTGATCACTCAATAATCAAGCAAACGTAAGCCAGCAATATAAACCTTGACCAGAAACAGTGCAGTTATAGTTTAAAACCAATTATATCCCTATGGAAGTAATTAGGTATAACCCTCAGCTGTAAACCCACTTACAGTGAAAAGCATTCCTTAGCAATAGATCATGCCTCAGTCTTAAACTTCTTAGGCAGTCACTGCACCAGAACAAAATCACATGCAGGGGCTAGGCTGCTGAGAAAATATAATTGTGTGGCTATGTATGATTATTCTGTTGTTACAGCTGTCCACTGCACTCAGGGATCATCCTATTGAATGTCCCTGTAACCATTACCAGCAAAAATGTTAGGCTTGGTTATGGCTTGAAACCCAATTATCTCCCTATGGAAGTAATTAGGTAAGCCCAGCTCTAAATTAGATCATAGCCAAAAGGCCAAGAACTGAATCCATTCACAGTGATAATAATTAGGAGGAGCAGGGGCTGCTTTTCCACCTCCTAAAAAATTTAGGTAGCCTATAAAGTCATGTATTATTATGCTTAGGGAGAGTAAAAATGAAAGACAAGAGAGTATAGGTGATACCTTTTATTGACTAACAGACTAAATGATAAATGCAAGCTTCATCAGGCAATAAGATGAAACTGCAACAATTTTATACAGGAGGGTAAAAATACTACTCACAAAGAGTATTTTCCATAGGGAAATAATTGGGTTCTAAATTGCAGCTGCACTGTTGCTGGCTATGGTTTAAATAGTCATAATTGTTATCGGCAATAATCGTCATTGGCTAACGATTATCCATTCGATGATTTCAAAAAATCGTAATCGATCCGATGACGATTATTGCCATCATCGCTCAACACTACTCATCACTAATCACCAGCTGAAGTGACACACATGGAAGAGCCGTGCAGTACATCATTTACACTATTAGAAAAAATGTCTAGTATTCCTATCAAGGAATTTCGCAATAGTTAGAACTTGACAAATAAATTAACCTGATGCACAAACTTTTATCTTAATTAATTATTGTATCAGTATGTTGATAAGAATTAGTAGGGACTATATACAGGAACATTTACCTGTTATCCCATCACAGTAGTGATTGCCATGGAATGCTTATTGATGATTTCATGAATGTACATTATTGCTCACAGTATGGTGCTAATGGAATTATGTCCTGCCCTAATCTGCATCTCTTTCCATTTCAATTTAAATGCACGTCGTTTGTTACTACTGCTTATTTTTAAAGCACTAATTCCCAGAAAATGCATTAAGAGCTAGGTTTCAATTTTGAAGCAGTCACTTGTTAAAAAACTATACTTCTTTATGGGATTTTTACAGTTCTTGAAGGTGAAAGAGGCAACTGTTTTTATTTTTTTCTTAAAACATTTTCATGCACCAATATAGGATATAGCTTAACTAATTTGATAATATATAAGATATATATGATGAAAGCCATGCTGTAGTGGTTAAAAGCCTTCTGCATACACTTTCTCACCTAGAAAATGGTAACCTCCTGCAATACACAGCAATTCATTTACCTTAAATCCACACATTTCAACCTACATGTCTTTGCAGCAGTACTGCATGAGTAAAGAGAATGGGTAGCACCAACATTTGTCACTCTGGGTAACTAGGATTTTGCCAATAGTAGAATGTATGTGACCATTCCTAGTGTTACTGCATCACTGAGTACTGTGTGTTAGTGTGTGGTGAAAAATAACATAGACTGTGTTCACTGTATTATATAGGGCATTTAACATTGTAATCATTCAGCCTCCAGGACATTATACTTAGTCTATCCATGTGTATTTTATATTGCAACATAATAAAATAAATTAGAAATGAAATACACTAAATCATTGCTACATTTACTGAAATTCATATTTTTTTTTTTATATAAAATATGTGGAATATAGAAATCGTTTTAATTAAAAAAAATTGTTCCCTTCCAAAGAAAATGGAAAATTATAAAAGTATTTTGCTGGTTAATGTACAGTGTTCTTAAATGGGGATGTTTAGATAATTTTCAAGGAGAATATTTAAAAAATAAAAAGTAGTGTGAACACAGTAATAAATGATATCTATACAATTTCAGTTGACATTTCCCACTAGTATTGTCATATAAGCTTCACCTACCTTTCACCTCCCTTTCCCACATAAAATCCTCCCAGGATCTGTTTTCCCCTGTGTTACTTGTTCAAGGACAGCATCTTCATGGCTTCAGCCAATAAAAGAACTTTCATGATCCAAATCTAAGCAGTTAAGCAATCTTTACTTGAGACTAAAACATTGTCTGCATTATAAAATCTATTTCACATGCTAACTACTGTATAATACAAACACAGAAGAAACATACACCTACACACTGGATTACAATAGACAAAATCATCATCCAGTGGGTATAATATTATTTTGCCATTTTATTTTATATTTATGATATACAACCACCAATAAAATGTAAAACTCTTTAAGGGGCTTATTCTTTAAGTATGAACAGTCATGTAAAGGTCTGAATTTGTGTCAAATCATTACCTGATCAATTTTCACTTTTAAGTATTCAGAATATTTTGTTATGTGGAGAATTTGCCTCCAATTTGACATCCTACAACGGTCATAGACTTATTCATCTCTTTCCATTACTTTGTGTACACAAGCATGTGTCTTTTGCCTATTTACCAAGCACTGGGGCGAAATTTATTAAAGGTGGAATTTTTACGCCTGATCACAAATTTTACCGCACGTGCAGAATTCAGATTGATTTCCGATCGCACGATCGGAATTTCGATCAATTTCCGATCGCACGATCGGAATTTCAATCGATTTCCGATCGCACGATCGGAAATTTCGCACGTGTGGAAAAATTCCACATGTGCGAATGGAATTTAACTTCGGGCGATCGCTTCGCCCTTAGTAAATTTCCCCCGAGTTTGTTAAAGTGGGGAATTTAACAAGTTGCACTGCTCTGAATGTGCTCAAAGGCAGAAAAGTAGGGACTGATTGCAGGTTTCCTGTTTGGCATAAGGTGACTGTTTACTCAAATGACATAGTGGGCGAAATTTATTAACGGTGAAGCATTCGCCCGATAGTAAATTACGATCGCGTGATAGTAAATCGATCGCATTTACGATTGCGCGATGGTAAATCGATCGGTTTTCCGATCGCGCAATGGTAAATCGATCGGGTTTACCTTCGCGCGATGATAAATCGAGCGGATTTTACCATCGGACGATGGTAAATCATGTGGATTTACCATCGGGTGATGGTAAATACCGAGCGTGCGGTAAATACCGCGTTTAATAAATTTTGCCCAGTAAGTATAGCGATCAAGTGTCAACATGACCTAAGAATAGCAATTTAGGCAACTGAAATACAGTGACAATAGTGGTGACTTAAAAGTGTAAAAGTGGTGAAAATGTTCTTCCTTGTAACCAATCCTGCCTATTGTTTTGATATTGAAAGAAAGAGACCATTAAAAGATATTTTGTCTTTTAAACAGGTCCACGGGAATCATGGGTAAATTATATTACTTCACTTTGCCTGATCATATTAGCAAATCTATTGAGGAAACTTAAAATAAGCATAGCTTTTTTTATCCAGTTTTATGAACAGCATTTTATGTAGCATTTAATACATTAATCATAACTAAAACCACCTGCCTAATGTTATTTTGGTCCCCTTCAGAATTTTCAAGTTTCACATCCATGTACTAGACTTAAACTGACCATTTGTATCTTACTTCCAAACTTCCTAAAATTGTAAATACTCCATAGTGCAATGTTTCTGCAGAGTAATTTATTAGTGGTAACAGAAATAAAATATAGCATTAACCAAAAATATCTCAACACCCATTTTGTCAGTTAATTAAAAGCCCCCTCAAAGTCTCCACTAACAAGAAAACTATACAAGTACATTCTTTGTAGCTTCTTTCACCAGCTCTTTAAATGTGCTCTTCATTGTAGGAACACAAGAATGCCTCAGTGGGCACAAAACAGAAAATTACTATCATGCTTGTCATCATTTCTGTTTCTTTGTTACCTTACATTGCATTATTCAATGCTTGGTAGACTCTTTTCTTATTTGTTCAAGATATGTACATTCACACTATAATGACCTCTCCCCTCAATAGTCTCTTTTTCTTAGAATAATGTCTTAGAAAAATATTTAATTCATGCAAACAAACAAATAAAAAAAAAAAACCCCAAAAGACAACAATAATAGTATGATAACAGGGAGTCATCATTCAAGACTAAGAAATACAAGAGTAAAATATAGACTACAGTTAAACACATAAATTAAACCAACTCAGTTAGGTCTTGCAGCTCTTTCCTTTAAAATTTTGCTTGAGAAAGAAGAATATGTAATTTCTAATGTCTATTAAAGTATTCAGATGCAAAAATCACATTTTCTGCAAAGAAGCTCCTCTTGAGCAGACCTAAGTGCTATAGACAAGTACATTTTTTGCCTTGCAGACTTCTATAAAACATTTGGGTGTAGCAAGTTTTCTATCTCCCACCAGGCTCCGAACACATCTCAAACAATGCTGGAAAATGTATATATCCATATTGACAGTAGTAAGATTCAACAAAATTGCTCGTTTAGGCATCAAAGGTACAGGACATGAGGACTTAGATCTCTTTTTCAGAGAAATAAATGTATCACTCGAATCCACAAACCTCCAATGAGTGCAGGAGAATGATCATGCGCTCAGGACAAACATCTCTCAATATGCAAGTCTTTATCAATAATCAAAAGTCATTATAGGGTTATTGACTAAAGTGAGAATTTCACTGTTGAATTCTCAAACAACAGACATAGCAGATCCTCAACCCCAACAATTTTAAAGTCCCAACCGCAACAATATTTCCATATTAACGCTGCGCTGCGACAGTAGCAATCTATTGCGACTGTCTTTAGCTGGTGAATTCACACCTTTACGCAACAAGTCTGACTTAAGTCAATAATCCCCCATAACTAAGTACAGTTTAAAACTCCAAGGCTTTGTTCATTCAGAATCACACAAAAACTTGACATGAATAGATTAGAATTCCTTTAATTCACCTACACCATTTATACAGTGATATTAGATTCACACCTAGAACCTAACTGCTGAGACATTTAACCATTTAATGGAAGTGAAAATAAAATAATATGTAGGAATATATGATCTGTAGTTTTTATTAATCAGGACTGTATTTATTTCCTTCTGTAAATGTATTTGATATGTGCAGGGACATTACCTTTTTGCAACTGGAGAGAAAATAAATAACAAAAAAGTACTATTTGTATGTGCCAGTATTACAACTTCTTCATAAAATCTGGTTTTTTCAAGCTCTTTTTTTTTGCAGTGTGCCACCCTGCATCATTATTATGATAAATGCACATTCAAATTATTTTTTTTAAGGCATAAGCAGTTAAACAGTTGGAAAATCCCAACAGAGAAACATAAAACAACCAAAACTCAGCACAATGATGCCCTGAGTTGAGCTCCCAATTGGTACTGAACTCTTTTAGGAGTATTAAAACAAGAATCATCACTGTTCTCATTCAAATTGTCAGGTTTATATATCATTCTTCATAGATCCACATTTTAAATAACTCAACACCACTGGACTCAAATGCAATGGTTTCTTAGAGACTAATTTCATTGTCGGCTTTTAATAAAACATTGTCAGCAGAGTAGCATGATTTAGACTTGGTTTGATAGTCTACACTGCATGCTGTCATTTTAAAATTATGTTATTACAGACTGGAGGGTTTGAAAGAACATTTAAATATATCAGTACAAGTGAATAGTTATATTTTTGTTTTCTTTTTAGATGCATATTAGTAGTAAGATTTATGAACAAATATTAATTTCGGTTGGAAAAAAAATACAGATATCCACAAAGGAAGAGAAAAAAATCTAAGACAGACTCCAAGGGATTAATTCGCATGCAGGACATCAGCAAACACTTTAAAGAGATTCCAATCTTGTGAGGCGTCTCGAGTAGAGCCTTGCGAGCTTAGCCAAGACTGGAATCCCTTTAAAGCATTCGCTGATGTCTGCATGCAGGACATCAGCGAGCGCATAACAGGATACGTGTACTGAAGTGAACGATGGCAGGGTAAGTTTACTCTTTGGTGAATTACCCCCCAAGTCCAATACTTTGGGAAGTAAAATCTTTAGGATAAATACTGAATGGGTTAACTCTGGTGCTCTTGAATATCTGCTAAAAAACTTTCTATTCAGTCAACTACCTATACAAAAATTATATAAGAAAAAGCACTAATTGGTTTGACTACTCTTACCATTAAATGTTATAGCATTGAAGCTGAAGATGACACCAGCATTTTTAATATAAACAAATGCATAAACTTGTACAGTATATATATGTATACAGGCTCTATTCAACTAGGGTTACCTTTCCTTCAGACACTTCTCTCTACCTCAGATTTCAGTCTTTCAATGGCTTGTACTTTCATTTTCAGGATCACTTAGCCCCACCACTACTAGTCTTGGACTCCATTTCCCAGAATTCAAAGTTTAGTTCATTTGACAGCCTAAAAAGATGTCAGATCAGACCCTACATGTCCAAAAATCAGTTGAGTATTTACTCACAAAAGCCACAGACAAAAATGACAAAAACCTCACATAGTTAGCTTAAAAATCTTTAAAATGTTGAAAAATCCCCACAGGATTTTCACCATCATTTTGTTTTATACAAGACAAATAAATATACTGAAAGCAGAGGAGGTCTGTAACATATAGAGTCATCAACTTAGTTAAGGGGTAAAAGCCAACTAAAATCACAATGGAAGGAAGCAGAGGAAAACTGAAATATACAGTATATTCTCTACAGTGTTTTCCTTGTGCAATTTTGGTCTTGCAACACACTATAGGGGGTAATTCACAAAAGAGCGAACTTACCCTGCGATCGTTTGCTTCAGTACGCATATCCTGTTAGGCACTCGCTGATGTCCTGCAAGCGGACATCAGTGAACGATTTAAAGGGATTCCAGTCTCGTGAGGTGTCTCGAGTAGAGCCTCGCGAGCTTCGCCGAGACTGGAATCCCTTTAAAGTATTCGCTGATGTCCATCTGCAGGACATCAGTGAGCGCATAACAGGATATGCGTACTGAAGCAAACGATCGCAGGGTAAGTTTGCTCTTTTGTGAAATAGCCCCTGAGGGGGTAATTCAGGAACGATCGAAGTGTCCTTGCGAAGCTTATCATCACTTCACCAAGATGGATACGCACTCCCTGGTCTCCTGCACTCGGAGTTCAGCGAACACTTTAAAGGTACTTCGGCTCAATGAGGCGACTCGAGTGGTCGCAATGTGAGCTGAAGTACCTTTAAAGCGTTTGCTGATCTCCGAATGCAGTAGACCAGGGAGCGCGTATCTGTCTTGGTGAAGTGATGAGAAGCTTTGCAAGGGTACTTTGATCATTCCTGAATTACCCCCTTGAAACTCAATAAAGTTCAGTGTTCCTCTATCTTCAATAAATGAGGCCTATGGTTATTTATTGGTGTGAACTACAGATATCATACAATATAATGTTGATAGTATTGATTATGGGAAGGATGAAAAGGGGCTTTGAGGTAAGGAATACCCCAGTCAGAAAAAATTTCACTGTGATGTTACTTATCATACATTTGGCAAAGTAAACATCCGGGAAGTTATTCGCTAAAGTCAAAATTTGACTGTCGAATTCCGATAGCAAATCCGTGACTACTACAATTTTCCCACAGTAAAGTCGTGACTGCAACAGTAGCAGTCTATTGCGACCGTCTTTAGCTGGCGATTTCCCACCGCTAACCAACAATTCAGACTTTATCCCCCCCCCCCATCTCTTTGTTTCTCAATACTTTGCAAAAGTAAAAATAAAACATGAGGAAATTGTATATACAGGTTCAGAATTTTAAATGCTTTATCCCCTCACAAGGCAACTTCTCTTTGGCATTAGGGAATAATGGAAAACAGATCTTCAAAAAGTACAATGGATTGAAAAGACAGATTTTTGCTTTGTGACACTCAAAGTAGAAAACATGTAATTATGTAAAACTAGATCTGTTAGAAAACCCCTTTTACAGAAATGAAATGTCAAGTACAATATTCTTAGAGTTTTTTTACTAGAGCTGTAAGGATTGAAAGCCACAAATATGGCTTGGTCTTATGTATTTGTTCATTAACATCACAATAATACATTAGGTGATAATGAACAATGCAGTAGAAGTGTACATAAACAAGAACATCAGCAGATTAGAAAAAAAAACCCAGTGTCCTTGTCATTTCTAATATGTTATACTGTACGTTTTAGTTAATCCTGTGGTATTAGTTAAAAGATTATATTAAAGGGACACTAAAGTCTGTAAAAAAAAAAGTGCTTCTATTCATTGGCCAACTAGTTTTAAGTACAAGTGTTAAAATGACAGGTATAGGCCTAGCGATTTTGTGGAATAGTCATAGTAATAGCAGAAAATACAAGCACATGAAGCAGAGGTTATCAGGGAATCCTAGCCCCTCCTCATGTTACCTCTGTGCAGGCCATTACTTGTGCGCTGAATTTAAATTTCTAAGCAGCGTCTAACTCTGAGCTGTTTCAGGCTGCTTTTCTCCATATTTTTAGGGGGTAAATTCACCATAGTGCGAAGTGAGCTCCGGACCCTTTAGCTCACTTCGCACAGACTGTTATGCACTCACTGATGTCCTGCATGTGGACATCAGCGAACGCTTTAAAGGGATTCCAGTCTTGGCGAGGTGACACAAGTGGTCTAGCCGAGACTAGAATCCCTTCAAAGCGCTCGCTAATGTCCGCGTACAGGACATCAGCGAGCGCATAACAGTCTGTGTGAAGTGAGCCAAAGGGTCCGGAGCTCACTTCATACTATGGTGAATTCCCCCCTAAAGTCTCTCAGAGCTGTCTTACAGTTTCCTGATGAAAGTGAAAGTGAAAGTGAATTTTAATTAGTTTCAGGAGGGGAGAGCATGCTCAGTTAGTGAGCTAAGTCCTTGAGGGAGGTAAGGCTAGAATTAGCTTAAAACTTCTTCTCCAAATACTTATTTTTTTCCTCAGTTGCTATGATATTCTGTAAAATCAGTTTTGGAAGCACAGATTGAATAGACAGATACTATAAAAGCATTTTAAGCTTTTCCATTGTTTTTCCTCTTAATGACCTACAAAAAATAGTTTTTGTTAATACTGATAATCAAATGTTAATATACTATACAATGCTAAAGCAATGTATGCCACTCTACATTAAATTTTACACCAGTGACTACAAGGAACTTCATAGCATATTATTATATACTTGAAGGTGTGGAATAGTGTACAGTAAATCTCATATTTCAGCATATTTTATGTAATGATGAGCATTTATATAAAATATGAGTACTCAAAAAATAAATACAAATTTTATCCAGGTAAATCAGCCTGACTGGTTGCCCTGGAACAGGTAGGACAACTATCTGCTGCTTATGAGAAATGTTCTAATTTTAGGGTATATTTCATTTGTTTGTCAAAACAAGCAGAAATAGTTTAATTAAGATAAATAACATTATTTCACATCTTGTAGGTTTTATTAAAGGGGAAGCAGCTAACTCTTCCACTTACAATGATAAACTATAACTCTCATGTTCCACCTGAAACATTACTCTCTGGTAGCTAAATGTCCATGAAAATTTAAAAAATGCTTTATTGGTTTGCCTGAGCATTGATTTTTATTTAAAAAAATTATCCTGCAAGTAGGTTACCTAATTTCATTCAACCATAAACATTATTTTCATTTTGATTTGCCACTGTAATGTCATTTTAACATTTAATTTTGTGATTTCTAAGAAATAGGGAGAGACATTAACATTGAACAATTGCAGCACATGCCTTTACCAAAGGAGAAATGGTCTTAAAAAGAAGTAATAGTCCAAAAATAGAAAAGTCTAGATTCTTGAGCCTGACCTTAAATTTATTTATCAAATAATAATAGAAATGAAACTTGTACTTTTTCAATTGACAACAAAATACATATACCATTATTGCTAAACTTGAATATCTCAAAGATGATAAAAAATAAATTAATTTAGGTGCATTGAGATTGCATTTTCTCTAAAAAGCTGCATTAGTTAAGCAATGTTTTCTAATCTGTTTTGTAGATAATTGATGTACCCTTTCACTATTAATTAGAAGATATCAAATAGTCTACTATTTATACCAATTTCAAGAGTTTGGGAGCTGTAAAAGAAAAGTTAAATGTCATTTTAAATTCAATTAATTTGCAAGGGCTTATGGATGCAGATTTCCTCTAATTAAATATACAGCATTTTTACTGTAGATTAATATAACTAAAAGTGTATTGTATGTAAAGCTAATCCAGAAATATAATATCATTTGAAAATAATATCACAGAATAAGGAATAAGGAAGCATCCATGAGACTAAAAGTAAAAGTTTTCTAAATTTTTTTATAGTATTTTGGTACTAATAAATCATCCTACCTCAATAAAAAAGCCTGCATATTAGAAATGAAATATTACGATAAAGTTGGAATTTTCTTTGTTTACAAGGGCAGTAATAGAAGAGATTCAATCAAGAACAAAAGAACCACTCAATTCCCAGCAAAGTAGTGAAGGCAGATTGGTACAGCATAGAAAATGTGGGATGCCTTGGAGCAAAAAGCCCAAACAGAGTAAGTAGTACAACAATGGCTCCGGCACTCCCAATATAAAATCATTGAATTTTATTAATGAGCATTAAAATCCAAGCATCACACAGTGGAAAAAAAAAATTAAAATCAAAGAATGGCACCCCCTAACGCGTTTCACATACTAAAGGCACTTAATCATAGTGTGACTATAATTAAGCGCCTTTAGCATGAAACGCGTTAGGGGGTGCCATTCTTTGATTTTAATTTTTTCCACTGTGTGATGCTTGGATTTTAATGCTCATTAATAAAATTCGATGATTTTATATTAGGAGTGCCGGAGCCATTGTTGTACTACTTACAATGGCAGTAACCTCAAAAAATGAAAATGCCTCAAATGCTATTTTTTAAATCCATGCTTCCAAAAATTTGAAATTGTTTCTATAAAGTGTGATATTTCGGGTATACTTTCTTAATATGTATTATGACAACATGGCTGCTATCAGTAAGTATAAAAACAGACAAAAAGCAATTCATGAATTTATCTTCAAAGGTAACATTTCTACAAGTGTATTTGAATAATAACCAACTAATGCAAATTTTTTTTTGTTTTATCTATACATATCTACATATATATAGATATATACAGTGTATATAAACATGAAGCCTAGCAAAGTAGTGACACCTACAGGCTTAAAGGTTATCAGGCTAACAAAATAACACACTTACAAAAAACAAAGCTAATTTGAAAAAAAAAAGGCATTGCTTCTCATTCAGATCAAGTACAAAATAGGAGCTAAGCTAAAACAATTTTCCTGAACTTGTCTCTTGTCTTTTCTGTTTTTCATAAAACACTGGAATTGGCCTTATGTGCAATGCCTATCAAATCCTCACACTTGAAAATTCCATCACTGTATGGCTGTAAGGTGAGGGTCACACTGGCATATAGGTGCATGTCAGCTAAAAAAAAAGGGTGTCGCAAAAAAAAAACACCAAAAACTTCACATCATGAAAAAACCATTGGAGGATCTTTTGCCAGAACGCTGTTTCATGTCACATTTTGTTGAGTGTTTGGACTCAAACAATGAGACCAAACTAGTAGCAATAGGAAATGAACAATAGTGGTCACACAGGGAGGAAAAGCAATGCGTAAGTGCTATTGTTTGTATAGAAAACATGTCCTAAAAAATAAGCCAGTATAAATGCGCCGGCATATTTTCACGACATGCTTTTTTTTTAAATATAGAAAGCAGGAGGCAAGCACAGGTGAAAACAACAAATAATTAATTAATTGATGGTGCTAACAGATAAAAATGAAACAAGAACAAAAAAAAAAAAGACAGTATCTAGTTGCACACATCAAAGATATTTTATTAATTCATGGAAAAACATAAATAAGGAAAGCAAGGTTAAAAACAATTAAAAATGCCTATACTGGGCTTGAATCCTCAAAGGAGGATAAGCACAGGCCATGATAGGCTCCACACTAGATATATATATATATATATATATATATAGAGAGAGAGAGAGAGAGAGAGAGAGAGAGAGAGAGAGAGAGGATGGTAATCAGAAATCAACTGAGCAAAAGTAAATCATCAAAAATAAGAGAATCACCCAAAATAAAATAAAGAATACAGAATACAGGCCACTTGCAAATGAATAAGTACCATCAAAAACAGGTCAGAAAATGCAGTACAAATAAATATTTATTATTTATGTGTTTCCATGAATTAATAAAATATCTTTGATGTGTGCAACTAGATACTGTCTTTTATTTTTGTTCTCATTTCATTTTTTTTAAATGACACACACATACCTGCACCTATTTGCCAGTCTGACCCTGGCCTAAACTAGGGATGAGCAGTTCCGGTTTGGATTAATATAGCAATATCAGACACTGCAGATCAGAGGCAAGTTTGAATATAAACAATCCAAAACACATACAATTTTAGATTTCTTTATAAACTTCACTGAACCTTTAGAACCTCAATAAAACTTTGAACTTCATCTTTATACGTCACTGAAACTAAGTAAAACTAGCAAAGAACATGTTAAAAAAAATTACAGCAAATTTTTCCCCTTATACCCAGCCCCAGTTTTGTAGCAATGCAGCATAATATCAGACTTACATGTCTAGTTACCTTTTTGATGTCTTCTCTTATGACCCATGACGTAGTTCTGGATGGGCTCATGTTGTCATCACACCCATCACTAATTGCCGCTAAAAAACAACAAAAAAAAAACCCCTTCAATACAAGTCTAGACAGAAGAGAAGATAATAGATAAGGTAAGGGTAACTTTAATGCAGCCATGTGAATTCAGACTCTGTGCATTATCATATAAGGACAAAAGCAGTAGAGTTTACCACCGTGTTAGCCATAGATTTAAGCAAAGATAAGTGAGTATAGGTGATACCTTTTATTGGCTAATGGAATAGATGGTAAACACAAGCTTTTGAGGCTCCTAAAGCCTTTTCATCAGCCATTGCCTGATGGAGAGGCCTTAGGAGCCTCGAAAGCTTGCATTTACCATCTATTCTGTTAGCCTATAAAAAGTATCACCTATACTCCTTTGACTTTATATAAGTACAAAAGATGCACAAAAATGTTTTTTTCTCTATTATAAAAATAATCTAAAACTCAAACCTCTGTCAAAAAATCAGAACATAAACAAAACACGACTATGGATCTGAACTTGAACCAAAACAAAAACACAGGAGTCTGTGCATGTCCTTACTATGAACTTGTTGGCATTTTATGAAAAAAGCTAAATATACCTACAGTAGTTGATTTGATCAGTTGAATGAATATGTTCAGTAGTAACTGAGCTCCTTATCTTCTAAAATCTTATAATTTACAGTAGCCCTACATGCTTTCTTTCTTTTTAGATTCCCATGATTGCACTCTGCTAATAGCACAGTGTTTTATATACTTGCCCTCTTTATCTTTTATACAGTGTGAAAGTCTTATTCACACTGATTAACATTTAATTTTGCTACCAAAGTCTTTCTTACACTTACACATATAGTTGTTATTAAAACAATTCTCTTTGAAAAGTCATTACATCTCTATTTATTAAGTACATTACTTTCCCTCATTAGCATTATTGTCCTTAGCAGTGTTCTGTGTAACCACTTTTCTACTGTTAGCTAAACTCTAACTGTACTGCTAATAATTAATACTAAACCTAATCATGAAAGAGCAGTGTCACGTTTAACTGGATTGCCAACCACATGATTATTTTACTAATTATTTAGCAATTATCTTAATATTTTAATGGACTTTAACAGTCCTTAGTATCTGAAAACACTGAAATCATGTTTTTCATTTATTATACAAATATCTGATTATAAATTACTAAATAACCAGTGAACCTTGTCCTCTCCTCTCCTGTCCCCGAAACATTTACTACATGCTGCTCTAGATTGATCCTTATTTTTTGGATTTTCACATTTATATGACTACATAATAGTGGACTAGACCTAAATTCCATGTGTGATCATTGGTGTTATCCTTGATATTACTGTTGCTAATTAATTACAGTAATACAGTATCTATATGCCCATGGTCCAAATTTGTTTGTTGTATTCCTTCCAAGAATTACTGTATTTTCTTTCTTTTTATACATCTGTTTTCAGAACATAATATTCATAATGTAATACAGTGGCATTTTTAGGTTAGTCACAATGATTTATTGCCTTATCCTGAGATTTATGTGTAGGGGGACTGAAACATTCCAAGTTCTTCAGATGTTGGTGAGGTTGATAGGAAACTCAATGAATGTACTTTATCTCTGTGTCTTTTTTGGTTCTACCAAAATCATTTATTGAAAAGATAATACAAACCATAAATTCAGTAGCTGTCAGGTTATTACAGAGGAATCACCACTATAGTTTAGATGGGTGGGACATTGCTTGGAAAACATAGAATCCTTGCTCTATGTAAGGGTTCTGTATTATGACGGTAAAAAAGGGAAGTCTTTAAATTAATGGGCGAAATGTAATAAACTTGGAAAAAAGGCCGATTTTGCCGTTCCAAGTTTATTCCCGCGAGAATTTGGTTGTTTCTTGCGGTAAATATTAGGAATTTTTTTTTTCTATTGATATTCACCAACAGAAACTTTTTAATTGAATTTTTTGATGAAAAGGCAGCCATACTTTACATCAGTAGTGTGGCTGCCTTTCTATCGAAAAATTCGATAAAAAAACTCAATCAAAAAGTTTCTGTCGATAAATGTTGATAAAAAAATAATCTCGTGATATTTACCACGAGAAACAGCTGAGATCTCACAGGAATAGACATCGTACATAGAACTCATTATGTAGTCAGGTGTTGATTATGATTATTGAATGCATACGTTGGTGTTGGTTTAATGAGTTCTTCCATGCAAAACTGAAAGGGCGGTTAGTCCACAGAAGGGATTCTTGGAACAACATACTGATAATTTACCACAGGATGACCTTTATTTATCAGTTTTTTTTTTCAGATATGCATTACCTTTCTATGAATCTAACAGAGAGCCAGAAACTTTCTTTAAAATCACATTTTGAACATTATTTCTTTAAAACATCTGGAAACAATTAATAACTATGATTTTATACAAGGACTGGGCTAAATGCCACCATTTGGTTTTTAAACTTGTGTGTTTTATCAGTTTTAATTGCTTCTTTTATACAGGAACATAATTAAAGCAACAATCACATTTATGTGGAATATCAATAAAAAGCCTTGTATTTGCAGATAATTGCAGCTTACAAATTGCTCATTGTAAAACTACACATTTATATTATTCAACATCAGCACGAGACAAGCTCGTTTAGCTCAAATGTAATTTATATACAGACTTTAGATGAGCCATAGAATTGTGTTTGGGACACTTAAAGTGACATTTCAACACAAAGGAGCACTCAGTCAACATAATGGGGTTGAGATGAGTTGGAATATTATTTATTTATAAAAGTGCTTTATCTTAATATTCAAACCATGTTATCTTTTTTAACTTTTAAAGAACCTGTTCCAACCTTGAACCCACCAGAATTTGTAAACTGTTTGTGAACCCAAAGCCAGCTGATGCCTAACAAAATGTTAAAATGTTTATTGGCTTTGCAAAACAATTACTTGCGATTAAATGTCTCAGTCACTGGAGCACTACTTATTTATTAAGAAAGAAAGATTCTACAAATACAGCAAAATTTATTATTTTTTGAGCACAGAATGCATCTGCTCTGCATACATCTCTGTAAAGAAGATTTTCACTGCATTCATGCCTATAAATCTGCCAAAACTACAGCTAGATATTATTTTTATATTTAAGACTTAAGGGTTATTCACTAAGGTACGAATTCGACTGTCGAATTCTCAAACAGCGGATTCCCATAGCAAATCTGCTATAATTTTCCCATTGTAAAGTCGCGACTGCGACAATATTCTCATTATAAAGATACGACTGCGACAGTAGCAGCCTATTGTGACTGTGTTTATCTGGCAAATTTGCACCAATTTGGACTTTAGTGAATAACCCCCTAATTTAGTGTTTGTAGGTGTACACTGATTAAAGAATGAGGAAAGTTGTCCTTAAGCTTTATCTATTAAATAAAGATTGCACAAAAAGGCTGGAGAGTCGCGCTTGACCATAATGGAAACACAATTGGAAAACCCCTAGTGCAGGTATCTTGACCACCAAGAAAAGAGATGCAATCACAGAATCCCAAATAGTTTTCAGCATTGAATCCCTCTAAGCTGGGTCCCCACATAGTTAGGCATCTAGTAGTCCCATCAGATGCAATGACACACATTTCCACAAAAAAGAAACAATAGAGTTATAAGTTTACCCAGAAAAGCAGAAAATTATACTCATATGTAGTCGAAAAATCATGTTCTCATCAAAGAACAGTTTGTATTGTCTCAGGATTTGAAGGAAATTAGTTTCTGTGGCAATACAAACTATTCATTGATGAGTTAATGATTTTTCAACTACATGTGAGTGTAATCACATGTGAATCATCACATAGACCCGCCCCCTCCCAAAGTTCACCCAACTTAACCATCTGCACATTTCAACGATCCTGGGCTGAGGATTGTAAGATGAGTGCTGATCTAGCTGTAGTACACTTACGGTGAAATTTATTTAACTCAGAAAGAGCAAGAATTTTACCAAGCGAGATGTCGCATTGTTCTTACAAGAATTTTTCAAGTTTTCAAGATCGAGTTTACCGGTCCCATTCACTCCAGGGCCAGTCTCCTTGCAGCACCAGGCACGCTGCCTCTTTTCCCCGGCGCTCGCATTGTGTGTGTGTACTGATTTCAGTGGCGCACACGTTAAGGTCACACACTTATGATGTGGCTTGGAGCGGTCAAGTGACAGGCTCCCTTACTATATAAAGAAGCCTATCGGTAACATTGGCACCCGAATATAGGATTCCTGTAGGTAATCCTAGGTGTGATTTATTGTTGTCATTAAAGTTCCTGGTTTGAACTGTACCTGCTTCCTGAATATACTTGTTTTCTGCCTGCCCTGACCCTTGAACTTGGACTCTGACTACTCTCATTTGCTGCCAGCCCTGACCCTTTGCTGGGACTCTGACTTTGCTAGTTTGCTGCCTGTCCTGACCTTCAGATTCTCTTTGACCTTGCTTCTCCTGTTCATAGTCTGGCTACAACTCTAGGGGCTGTGACCTGGGTTATCCTGCTTCTAAGCCCTAACCTCCTTGCGGGGGCTCTAGGTGAATACCAGGGTAGCCTTAGACTCTGCGCCTTAAGGTCTGTACATAGTTGCCAGCTGTGATCCGTTGTGCTGCTGCCTCCTTCTCCTCTCAATCAGTAATTACCAGCCCTTAAAGTTTGATACTATACACCCTGTAAATCCTTTAACATAAGCTACTATCATGGGACTAAATTACTGTTCAATTACTGCACTTTGGGTTACCTTCTTATTAACCTGTTATGGGACCTCCACTTTAAGTTTTCTTGAATAGATTGAATAGCTGCTACCCTAGCCAGCCTGGATTGAATGACACGTGTACTACTGCTGAGGATCGGTGCTGCCCTGTAATACTAAGTGACTATGATTTTAGGTGGTCCTAACATAAACAACTAGCATGCCACCCAATATAAGGTTAACATCAATGACCCTCTACCCCATAAAATAATAGGCTTTCCATGGGTGAACATTTACCACAGGGCTAAGAAACCTTATGTAGTAAACTGCTGGCTTTTGCCTTAGTGAATTACTGCTCCCAGCAATGTGTATAAATAGAGACGTGCTAAAATAAAATATTTGGGGCATATTTTCCAAGACCATATTGATTAGTTTCACCTTGTTTCACTGTCAATTCTTATTTTCCTGTACTTTTAGATCTTCCTTATTATTAAGTATCAATAAAAAAGTTTCCCCATCAAAACAAATTGTTAGTGATAAATACTGATCAATAAACAGAGACACACTTTGCAGAGTTTTTCTATGATGGTCCCTTCCATTACAGATTGATATTGTTATCCCTTTTTCATGGGAAAAACATTTTAGACTGTGGCTATATGACAGGACCAACTCCACAAGGAATAAAGGGTTTACGCTAGTCTAAGTGAGGAGAATTCTTGGTTGATAAAATTGTCTTAGAACAGTTTAGTAAACAGGGAAAAACAAAAATATAATTTTAAATAGGTTGTTTCTACTACATTTACTATTAATCGTTTTTACTATATCTAATTACTATTAATAAGTTTTTTTTAAAAATCACTATTTACAAATTGTAAGATATAAATTGCTTCATCTGTGGTTACCTGGAATGTCTGGAAAACATATGTTTCACTTTATAACATTAAAGATATCAACTTTTTTCTCCATCCTTTGTGACAACTCGCTATATCTGTCATTAATTTAGTTGTTTGGCTTTATAAAACAAAACTGAAGGAAAGTCCATTCTGCTTCTCCATATCCCTGTATGCCCTAAATGAATACTGTATTCTAAATGGCACTGGAGTTTAAATTAAGTTAATGTACAGTATGTTGTTAACAGACATGAAAAGGCAGCACTATTTAACATTTTCTTGTGCAATCCATAGTCAAATAAGTAATTATTCAAAATAACATGTTAACTTACATATGGATTTATTTAATGAGAAGTCTTATGCCACTTTGATAACTGCCATTAATTTGAATGACACTTAAATGGGATAACAAAATGACAGTGTGCATTGCAGGCTATGAAATCTTCTCTGTGTAGGCCAGACTGATTAAGTTGTCATACTGCAATAGATAACAGGGTGGCTAGGAGACTGTCATTCTCAAATTCTAGGTGACCTGAGTCAACAATTTTTCCTTTTTTCTCTTCTTTGCAATGCTGCTGTGCATAGTGTACTAAACAAACCTCCATATAGCATTTAATCTGAAACATTTTTAGGGGGTAAATCACTATAGTCCGAATTGTTGCGTGTGAATTCGCCAGCTAAAGACAAATGGAATACACTGCTACTGTCGCAGTTGCATCTTTATAATGAGAATATTGTCACAATTATGACTTTACTATGATACAGTCGCGACTTTACAATGGAGAAATTGTCACGGTCGCAGATTTGCTATGGGAATCCGCTGTTTGAGAATTAGACAGTCAAATTCTCACTTTAGTGAATAACCCCCTTCAAACTTTTCAGTAAAATAAAATGTGATTAAAATCAAGGCTGGATTCAATGTCCCACTAGTAAATAAGGACCAATGGTTAGACAGCTGTTTCCTATTGACTATAATACAGGAAATTAATTTAAATACATGTCAAAAGTATATATTTATTTTCTAATTTTGGTTAATGTAAACACAGAAAAACATTCCAGTTTACTTTTTGGTATTTCAGGCAAATGTTAGAGCTAGATTTAGAAGAGCTTTAGAAGAGTTGCACACTAATTAGTAGAGAAATATAAAGAAGCCAAAAAAGCAGCTGTAATATGCTTATACTGTTATATTTGGAGAAACTAAAATGAATATCAGACATTCTCTTTCACATTAATGGAATTTGTCTTTCACTGATCTTACACAGATGGTGGATGAATGTTCCTTAAAATGTTATTTTGATGATCTTCTGGAATTTATCATTAAATCAGGTTATAATTCCATATGGCATTGAACAATAAGGAACACCTAGTTGTGACAGTAACAACTAGGGAGAACACTTCAGTGATTACAGTCTTCCACTAGACCTTTTGGAGTCCCCAGGACACTTTCAGAAAGATGTGCACAATTAGTGAGACAAACAAAATTAGAATAAGAAAGAGATGAAAGGAAAAAATCAAAAAAGAAGAAAGGGTTGTGGTCCAGGTCATAATTAAGCAGAATACCAAAGGAAGGACCCAACACAGGTCAGGAAAAATGTATAGCTGTTTTAAAAGTGGGTTTCAACAAATAGGGAAACAATTTGTTCAGAAGAGAAACAGAGCTTACTTCATGGTCTAAAGCTCTCTTGACAGGAAGCACTTAATAAAATATTTTATAATATATGATGCACAAGGAAACTTTTTAGAAAATGTGAGGTGCCTGAAAAAATGTCAGCAGCAATCTTGGTTTCGATTGCTTGAACAAGAAAAATGTTTAGTCCAATTGCAGGAAACTATCACAAAATAAAAAAAATATTGTAGGTGTCATCCTTATATAGTAGGTTTTTAAGTACAGTACAGCAAAAAATGCATATTTTTCTTAGCAAAATATATAAGCAAATCATTTAGTATAACTGGCTACTTACAACTATAATACAGTAACTAGCTACAACATGTAGGCTGATATATATGACATTAATAAGGCGAAATTTATTAAAGTAAAAAAAGCCGTTTTTACAATATCAAATTTTTGATATCTGGAAAATCCAATATCGGTAAAATTGATATCTCTATATTAGCAACATTTGATCAATATCATGATATCAATGAACTCAACATCAAGATATCGGTAGAAATTAAAATTAATTAATTTAATAAACTTCTCCCTAAGAAGCTTTCAGGTGTTGCCATTTACAGTACAGCAGTGCAAAACCTTCTCCATATTTTATTCTTTATTTTAGGAATATTTCTAGTTTATATGTTGCATTTAATTTATTGATTAAACCCAAACATAAGTAGAATGGCTTTGTTCACTCTCTGTGATGGGCATCTTGGTATGCTACTGTGCACTTTATGTACCTACATGTATAAAATGGTACATTCAGTTAGTGACAGGACCTGGTTGTTCTAAAACAAATTTTTCTACCAACATTCTACAGAAGATCAAAATATAATCAGAAGATAATCTGTTTTGGCAGTTAAGGTTTTCATTTCCACGATACATTGTGCATACTTATTGAGTCTCAAAAGTAGATGATTCCATTTAGTTAGGAAAAGTGCTATTAGTCTAATGTCATAAAATGTCATGTAAATGGGGTTCTTTAAGAAATGATCACATATTTATCAAAGTTTGTTTGTTTGACTTTTTGCTTAACATAAACGCTGTTTTAAATACAAAAATATTTTATCTTCTAAGAAATGTATTTTAAACTAGGAATAAAAAGATCACTCATCCTACATAGGAAATTCAGTCTATTGAACAAACTACCTGAATCATTGTTTGGAAGGAGGAAAGGCTACTTGGTAAAGCTCCTTGCATATGGACCACTTCTAAAGGAACACTATTTCTCTATGAACTAGTTTCTTTGAACTAGTAAGAAAGATATTTGTTAGAAGCATAATGATGGATTAGGTACAATGGAAAGGTTCTGTAAGGTACAAAGGTGTTAAGATGAATAAAAAACTTTTGCAAAGATGTATTAAAAACACTGTATAAAGAAATACAATGCTATGTATAATGAATAGGACATTGACTTTATACTTTCATTTTATGTAAAAATATTATACACCTAAAAATACCCTGTATTAAACAGTTTCAATAAAATAACACATGACAGAAATGAGGAACGTTGCACAATAACAAACAGCAAAGGCATATGGCTATCTCCATAAATTATTTCAAGAAATGTGCAAATAGATTATCTGATGCATCGCAGGCTTTTCTAGGTGGTATAGTCTTATGGGTAGTTAAATCAAAGTTTAATCTTTGTTTTAGGGAAAATCTGAGCATGTCATTTAAATCCATCCTCTAACTTTTACAAGGAGAATAGACATCAACAGTATGTTGCTGTATACAAGTGTAATGCTAGTGTGAAATTCAGACTGAAGTTCAAACAGTCCTGTGATAAATAAAGCTGTATTGATTGCATTCGCTATAGATTGCATTTAGTTAGCTTTATTTAACTATGATAAAGAAATTACAAAAACTAACAATTTTGCTTTTGAGTTCAATAGTATAGCTTCAGGCTTCATAATCTTCACATACACAGGGTAGTTAGCCATTGGTTACTTTGCCTATTTTCCTCCAGGCTGAGATTAGAAGATCTCTGTCTCTACTCCATAGGCATGATTTTCTTTCTTACCTCCTAATATGGACCTCAAGCTACAACTTTACCTTACTCATATTATATTCTACTATGTCCTACTATTTCTCTTTGGGAAGTCTAATTCTATGCCTAGATTTTTGATAGACCTATGTTAAAAATCTCAAGTCCATGTTCTCTCTTTCTCTTGGTACAACCAAAACTAATTTACAAACTATCTAGAATGGATCCCAATAATATAATTATAATTTTGTTCAAAAGATTGCAGCCGTACTAAAGACATACTTATTTTTTTAGTTATTTAAAATGTCTGTTTGTTGTTTCAAAGGTTTGTCTCCTGCAGTAGTGCCCATGTCATCTTTAGTGGATAGGGTTATAATCTCTATGCTTCAAGGTTTCAAAGAAATGATTTGCATTGGTTATCAGCTGAGAATTCAGTAAGGACTGAGATAGGGGTAGTTTCTAGTGGGTTGTTGTGAAGACCCTCATCATCAGGTAGGGCAGTAAGGAAGTTCTGTTGTGTAGAACTGCTAACCTAATCTGTTGATGAAGTCTTGAGTTGTTCTATTGTTAAAATCAAAGGAAAAACATAATTTTATGACTGTTGAAATTTAAATTAATGTATCAATTTTCAAACAACATTATCTTGTCAAAAATACTGTAGTCCAATAGTGAGGTAATGGACCTGGAATGGATACATTGCTAAATGTAATAAGCACTTTGCTGATCTTTTTTATAGAGACTATTAAAAGATTAAGTAATGGGGGCTGATAGCATTTCTTGTTTTTTTCACTCCCAAAAATAACCAGGAGCAATAATTGTGATCCTTTTTAGAGTGTCTTCTGTGGGCTTTACTGGAATTTATTCAAAGTTTTCTGCAACTTCAATGAAGGCGAGCACATTCAGATATGCAACTTACATGTGCAGGTCACTCACTTACTAATAGGGGACATATCTGGTTCCATGTATATACTCTTCTATAAAAATGTTTTACTGTAAACATTAGGTTTATATTCACAAATAAAGATCTGTACTTTGTCAGAGATTGGCAATTGTAATGTAGATGAAAGCACTATTATGAAACATATACAGTGGTACCTTGAGATACGAGCTGCTCAACATACAAGTTTCTTGAGATACGAGTTGCGACTTGGACCAATTTCTTGTTTGTGATACGAGCTGAAATTTGAGATACAAGCTGATGGGGCTGGAACGGATTAATTCCATTTCTGTTATTTTAAATGGGTATAATTGGTTTGAGATACAAGCTGTCTTGAGTTACGAGCTCGGTCACAAAATGAATTAAACTCGTATTTCAAGGTACCACTGTATTATGGAGAGGCAATATTATTTTCTGCACTTTTGGTTTAGATTTATTTACTTGTCAACCAAAAACTTACATCACCATACTACACTGAAAAAGCCAACCTTCAGGATTGTGAGAATTTATACAGAATATGTCTCTGTGTGGAAGTTTGATTTTCTGTGTAAGAGCATGTGTAGGTTATTGAAAATAAAATTATATGGTATTTGTTTTTTGTATGATAATTCATTGCTAATGTTAATGTATATGCATTTGTATATAGATTTGAGATATTGCTTGTGTGAACATGACTGGCTCCATGCTTTTGATCCATTACTCTCTTACATGTTTTCAAGATCACCATATTTTGAGTATATAGACCTCAGCCTGAGATATAGTCTGAGATGACTAGGGGAAATCAGGTGACCAAGCATAACTAAGAGGGTTTTGGTAAAGGATGATGGTCTGTGGAATGCAGAAAGGGATGAAGACATAAAAAGACCTTAAATATGTAGACATACATAGCCTTTATGGGTATAGAGTGTAGGGCAGCTCCAGTGATACAATGTTTTAGTTATGTGACCTTTAGAAATGGATAATGCTGTTCTGGAAGCCCCATCAATGAGATTTTAAAGAGGCAATTCCAAAAGGTCATTATTTTCTCCCTCAATTATATTAGCAGTTGAAAGCATAGGGATTCGTATTAGATCATTAAGACAATCTTTAAAGTTGTTGATATCCACTACTAATAATTGCGGATTTGTTTTGAAACCACAGTAACTGCAGATATTACTTTCTATGTGCTCGTATTCTTTTCTGTTATATGAAATGTGTAATATCCATGCTCACTGGTTTACGTTTTCGGCACATGCTCAAAGTATAGGATCAATGCTGCTTCATCTTCTTTTTAGATTAGTTCAGTATATCCATTCTCCCATCCTAGGCCATAAACTACTTATATACTTTGTTAAGTCTTAAGATGCCACTATGGTCTTACACTTACAAATCTGATCACAAAGCAATGTGATCCAGCCTTGTAGGCTAACACTTGACTATACTATTTCACAAGGTTCATACACAACTTTTTGCCAGCCTAATTGTGCTGAATCAGTTTTGCCAATAACACTGATTTTGGACAGCAAGGTTGTGACATTATACAGGCACCTCTTGCCTTCATAACTTTTTGGTACACAATGGTTTTGGAGACACTATACAGTCCCATCATTTGGCAGCTGAAATGAATGATGGCTCATGCAGTTTGCTCCATTTTAAAATAAATAATTTATATATATGCATGCATACTGTATATGCATACTGTGAGAATACATTGTTAGGTTTATTCAGTATTTCTGGACTAGTGTCTTCTTTATATATATCTATCTATATATATATATATATATATATATAGATAGATATATATATATTTTTTCCTTTTGTTTAGTATACCTTGAGAAGTGATTATGTACAGAATTGCCAAGCATCTTACTGTGGAAATC
This sequence comes from Pipa parva, assembly GCA_019650415.1. NCBI lineage: Eukaryota > Metazoa > Chordata > Amphibia > Anura > Pipidae > Pipa > Pipa parva. Next base: position 25,085 of record WMED01001590.1, read on the forward strand.
TTGAAGTCATATTATGAAATAATGAAAATAATTGTTTTATCACTTGTTAGAGAAGGCAACTAGAATCCTTGAAGTAGTATAGTGTGATCAATTGTGTCTAATTCAATAGAGTGCCAGAATATTTTATGATTGTTCTAAAAAGTGCACCACTATTCATGTGAGATTCAGGGGCATTAGCTGAATGAGCTTCAAGACTGTGTAAGATATTAAACAATGCTTTTCAAGGTCAAAGATCTTGCATGCTTTTTTAATTTGCATTAGTTTCATGCAAGTTAAAGGGTTTTTATGAGAAAACATTGGTAAAAAAAAAAAAACACACAGCTTATGTTCTTCAGTAAATGGCTATTAGCAATTCCTATTGTGTTATTTTTAACATTCAGTTATAAAGAAAGACAAGAGAGTTGTTAGTGTATCCCTCAGTTCAATGACAAGAGCACGGGATAATTAGCAATTTGAGCAGGTGCATTTTAGCAGTTTATAAGGTGCTAAATTTCAAGGATGAAATTAATGTAATGATCAGTATATGAAGAGTGTTATTTTTAAGTGAGGAAAAACATTGTGCCAGCTAAATGACATAGACTATCAGATAGGTCTGGTTTGGGTTGACATTGCACTTTAGTTTTAAAAGATTCCACACCACTGTCAGATACTTTGAGATACATGTGCATTGCAAAGTACCAGTTCATCCTTACTTTGATGAAGTCCAATAATTAAAATAATTTAAAATAAGATAGAGTGCTGAGCAGATTACTTACAAACAGTTAGTTGAATAGCCCTTAAATGATGCCGTAATTATACCTTGATATCATTGTTTCTGTAATAAGAGCAATGTGCTATCTAAGAAATACAATATGTTAAAAGCTTCTTGTTATACTATATTGAACATTTCTATGTTTCTATGGGGCTTCTTAGGAACGTAGGTGCAAAACTGAGACCATCTCGATTTTTTTATAGTTAACCATTCATTCAACTAATTTTGATTTGTTGCAATAGGGATTTTTATCTTTGCACATATGTTCGTTTATGATCTATTTGCATACAAGTCCTGGTTTGCACGCAATATATTATAAATGTTAAGTGCAATGTATTTTTCATATTTAGGCCTAATTGTTGTTAGCATAAACTACAGAACCAAGCTAAATAATAGATTTTTGCTAGTTCTTCAGTGTGAGCCTTCAGTAAGATTGGCAACTGACTGAGAATAATTAATGCTTTAAAAACTAAAAGGCTGTTTGTGAAAATAATTTAATATCCAGTACATAGTGATGGATATTTGCATACACTGACAATTGCCTTTCAGTTGTATAAATAACTTTAATATAGGAATATGAGTTAATTTAATAAAGACAAATGAAATAGTTTGCTATGATGTGGGAGAGTTAGGAACAAAAGTAATGAAGAATGGGGGTATATGTAAGGCATCTTTGTTACAGTATCCAGCTACCAATGAACTTGTCCTTTATGATAACATAACTATAGAAGAGAGAAAAGTCTGTCCATAAAAACAAATAAAATAATAAACAAATTAATTTTAACAATCAATGATAGAACCGGTTTGTATACTGGAAAATACAGTTTTTAAATTAGTTGTCTCTAATATAATTAAAATAATCTTGTAATGTATATTTTAATTGAGGCCTGCCACGCTACTTTTTACATTTTTATAAAATAAATTTCAAACATTACATTTTGCCCACTCTGTATAATGTAAATGATATCTTTTACTTCATGGGAAACGGTTTATCAGTCATTGGTAAAGGTAAGGCCTGGGTCATAATAGCTGTTTTGCAGTTAAGATGAAAAAATATGATCCAGTGGGGGCATATTTACTAAAGTCGCATTTCTCATATCTCCAGATATCGCCAGATATCACCATA
>WMED01001591.1:0-26948 GCA_019650415.1 Pipa parva
CGAGGTTGCCCCGCAGAACCGTCCTTTCCTCCACACATTCCCAGATTGCCCTGCACAGCCTCTAATGCCTCTGTATGTTCCTAGATTGCCCCGCAGAGCCGGCGTTTGCACAGGTTGAGAACCGCTGCTCTAGATAAACTGATCATGGAAACTGGCAAATTATTTTTATGAGAAGTTTATCTATCATCCATGCATATTAAATTTGTACATTAGAAAGTGTATCAAACATTTTCAGTACTAGACATTGATTTACCTAAAATAAGTATTCTTTGCTGGAACAAGGAGATTTTCCATGAATACTCGAATCTTTGGTGCTAATCCCTCAATGATCATCTATACTATCTATACCAGAAGTTGCATCCATTTATAAAAACTTAAGAACCATAGATGGATATAAGTGGGGCACATTTACTAAAGTCGAATTACTTATCCCTATAAAAACGAATTTGCTTAGCGCTGGATTTAGCGATATCGATAGTATCGCCTATTTATCAAAGCACTGGAAGGCATTATCGCAGTGGATATCTCTGTGTATCGATATCTCCTGATTTAACGCTGTTCTGCATTATTTACTAAGATAAGTGTTTGTTTTTTTGGCTATTTCTGTTGCTTAATATATCGCCACTCTCTGGGTGGCGTTATCCATTACTTTCAATGGGGCTGTAGTCTGGAGTTATGTTTTAAGTGTAACTTATCAATATCGATATACACATGATATCTTTATCGATATTGATACCTATATCCATCCCCATAAACGCAACCGGTACCACTGCTTCTACAGATATCGATATCACAAGGATAAATGCATATAACGCTCTAGCAGCGCTATTGCCGCATAATAATAACGCTAAATCTATGGCGATATCTGGCGATATGAGAAATGCGACTTTAGTAAATGTACCCCATAATATGTTCAAATAGACATTAACTGAGTAATGAATTTTTCCCCTCTCTCATTTAGAAAGGAAACTATATAAAATACTACATGAAATAGGTGGATAGAGACGCACCCAAACAAAGTATTTGTATATACTAGTCCCAGAAGGTGCACTCCAGATGGTGCAAATACTTGGCCTTTATTCATTTTATTCATTTAGCCGGCCAGTGTTTGAGGCTGGATCTTTTCTATTATGACCAAACGTTCCAGACATGGACCCACAAAAGGAAAAACAAATGGCAGATGGCTTGTACTGCAACTTAATAGATTATTGTTTTATTTGGCAATGCTGAAATTCATGGAACAACATTTTGGGTGTTATTAACTTCCAAAAAAGTAAAGGGAAAATGTTTCATTTATGTAAAAGTTAATGTCATTTCATAGTAGGAGATTATTTTAATTTGAATAATTATGACATATTAAATTAATATAATCATATATTATATTATTATTTTAGATTTGTGTTCTCTTTTTCCTGTCTTCTTCTTAATTTGGCTGGGCCTCGGCAGGCAATAATGCTATAAACTCGGTGGTTTATGGATGTACGGTTCATGAGTCTTGGTGAAAAAAAACGCAGTTTAAGTCTCAGCTACAGAACTTGAAAGATCTCTTGGGACTGTGATTGTACAATTAACATCAGAATAATTCACATCCCCCTCCAAAAAATACCATAAAATCCAACATACATTTAAAAAAAAAAAGAAGAAAGTTACCATTTCCTAACATCGTTCAGTTTTATGATTCAATTAATATTTTCCCCATCAAATAAAGATTTTTTTTTATTAATTGCGGGGATGCTAACGGACTAGTGACAAATCCACTAAATCACATTCCTTTCTATATCTATGTTCAATACAAATAGCATTTTGTTCCATCACACATCCTAATATTCTGCTTAGAAAATAGAACTCTTTAAAGAAAAAAAAGAGAGATCTTTACTGAAATAGAGACAAATATTCTATATGATTTACCGTCGCTGCTGGAGACCGGAATCTGGATTCGGTAGACAATTTTTTTTATGACCCCTTATGGGTAGACTGTGTGCTCTGAAATGCAAATGGAACTCAAAGCATCGCAAAAACTAAAATATGTCAGACAAGGCAAACAATATTGTGAACAAAAAAAAATGAGAAAAAAAAAACCTTTTACATATGCAAATATAATTGTAAGCCACATACAAATGAGGACTATTTTTCTAAATACACTTCTTTTGTTATAATAGTTCAATTGCTCTTGAAATGACTAATTATACTCAATTATAAGTACTTAATACATCAAATTTGAACAAAATGCTGTCACTAGCAATGGCAAGTCTCATAATTTATGTTCATAAAATCGTTACCTTGTGCGTTACAGTTTATTAACATTGTAACTAATAGAGAAAAAAAAAACTGTTGATGTCACTGTATGAAATCGAACACCTATTTATTTTAGATATGAATGATACCATACCTTTGTCAAGACAGATGATAAATAAAGTTGTATGTCTCCCTTGACAACAGATGTCATGGGAAACCTTTATTTTTCTAAATCTTCACAAGTCCTTTTGTTTTTAAACTTATAATATGTTGTTGACCTGTAATGAAAGTTTAGGTACACGTTATAACATATAGGATTTAATTCTCTACCCAGTCATTTCTGGTCCATATCGGAGTCGTTTCAAGAATGTTAAAATATCCTGTGTCATTTTAATAGGTCTTGAGCAGCTAGGATTACAGTAAATTATACATGGATACTTCCAGCTTTTCTATCGCCAAATGGTGAGATATGAGGGCAATTTGGCTGCATATGTGGTGACCACTATAAGCCAATATTCACAGATGGTTTAGCATTTGGCCAAACGGTCAAGCATAGGATCAGTCTGTTTGGGTATATATGCATATTGTGTCTTTATTTATAAAGTGCCACTAGGTAATGCAGTGCTGAACAATTTAACAATGCAATCAGACACAGGAGAAATGTTCACTATCATTCAAATTAAGTAAATCACATAGAATCATAATTCTAAATCAATCTAAATGGCAGGCAGTGACTGAAACAAGAGGATTGAGATGCATGCCCCACAGAGCTTACTTTCTAAATGGGAGGGAAACCTATATGCACAAATTGGGGGGGTAATATGTGCGATATAATAGTGCTGGGTTTTTAGCCTATAAGTAAAAATAAATAATTAAGCATAAAATAAGTATATTAAAAGCATTAAAAATATTGCTAGTGCTCCGAGAAGTAAGATTTGATTTTAGTATTGAAAATAATGAGAGACTGTCAGTGAATGCATGCACAGGCCAATGTAGATATTGTCACTGTAAGATATGTTAGTTCCAGGGAGAGATTAAAGAAGCTTATAGCCTCAGAATGCTTGGTGACTAAGGCCACACTCACTATCTGGCCACTCTCACTATCTGGCCACACTCACTATCTGGCCACTCTCACTATCTGGCCACCCTCACTATCTGGACATACCCATTTGTGTAAAGATCTAAACTACTAAAGGGGTTATTGGCTAAAGTCTGAATTTTTGCGTAAAGGTGTGAATTTGCCAGCTAAAGACAGTTGCAATAGACTGATACTGTCGCATATTTATAAGAAGAATATTGTCGCAAGTCATGGATTTGATATGGGAATCCACTGTTTGAGAATTTGACGTTCAAATTCTCACTCTAGTTAATAACTTCCGAATACATTATTTACTACACATCTACACTTGGTGCTTGTTTCAATCCCCTGTAGTGTGTATTTATTTTTTTAAAAACTAAAATTTGGACACTCACAATAGTTCAGCATTTAGGAGATTCTGTACTAAAAAAAACTTCAGCAGTGCCTAATGTAATTGCAATATGTGCTATACATCCCTGATAAACAAATTCTTATTTCTTTACTATATACATTCTTATACACTGGGATTTTGACACAAATGTAAAAAAAAAAATTTTTCCCGATTTATTGATAACTGATCCACAAGGAAACAAACAATAATCAATAATTTTATTAGTTCAATTTCGTTCCGTGGGATTTTCTTTTTGTAAAGCTGTTTCTAACTCTACTGACAATTCCTGCTGTGCCCTAGAGAGCCATTGTTTCCTTTCTTTAACATAAGCAATGCTTTTCTCATCCCAGACTCCTGCTTTCAGTCTTAGCCATGTGTGAATATCTACAGGAAGGGTCTATGGGATGTGCAGCAGTTTGGTAAGGTATGAAATAGTCAATGATGATAATCTCTAGATACTTATGTATATTGAAAATTTGGTAGTTGCTTCCCAGTAGCAGAAAAATTTATGGTACAATTTGTAGCGACATCCCAACTTACCCTTGTTTGTGATTTTGGTTCGATTTCAGTGTGATTTTGCAGTAGCTGCATTTTTTTAAAAGAAAATCATTTTACAATGAGCAGTATACTCTATCAGAAAGGTAATATGTTATTTACTCTATGGTTCTTAGTAAATTTACTTTATGAATTAGCTCATTAATCGGGTTTCATCCAAGCTGCTGCTATAAGGTACAAGCTGCAGTGAGGATGAAGTATCAAAAATTTAATTTAAAACAACCAGAGTAAGATCCAATGACAAAGGACCATTATAGTATAATCACTATGTAAATGCACAGTTGTGATTCACTGTGACAGCCGATGAGTGCAATGGTAGAGTAACTAATGCTGCAGCTGATCACATATTGAAAGCACATATCAGAGATGTATGTATATATGTATAATTTTATTTATAATGCACCTCAAGTACAATACAGACATGGGAAAAGTGCCTTAAACAATACGAGTAAAATATCACAAGGATACATCACTTTAAGTGCTAGGTTGCAGTTGACACAACAGAGAGGAGGTCCCAGCCCCATACAGCTTACAATCTAAATGAGAGGAAGGCTTACCTAGACAGATAGAAGGACAATAAAAGCTGTACAATGTTCTGAGACATACCGTAGGTCAATAAATACAAATAAATAGGTCAATAAATACAGATATTAAACATGAATAACGAAAGATAAAATAAAATATATACATAAAAATCAGTGATAAAAATCAATGCTAGTGCTCTGAAAGATAGGATTTCAGTTTGGTGAGATGACCAGAATCTGCTACTGTCACAGGTAATAATGACATTTTTTACTTATAAACTTCATTTCAAGCAATTATGACAATTTTTACAGTTACTTGTCCAATCTCTCTTGGTAAAGTTGGGAAAACCGCTGGTCTTTCCGACTATAATACATTTTGCCCTTGGAAATCCAATAAGGTATTGCTTTTTTAGATTTTCATTAAAGAAGTGAATGTAATCAATAAATCATTCTCCAAAGCACAATTTCAAATTTTCATTCCTAAATTAGGGAAGGACAATTATAACTTTAAATGATGACAATGACATATTCGTTTCAAATAATCCCATACATGGATATCACACTCTTTGAAAAAAAAAAATTCCACATTTTTTCTTCACTTTTGGCAAGTGAATGAGCCTAATTGGCTTGTTAATCCTATCTGTCCCTGGAGCAGAAATGAATAGAGGAAAAACATTGGAGTTAACAGCTGTTAGATCATCATTACAAAAAACCATGTCCGAGCTGCACATGATGCCTGGGAGAGGTCACATGGACATTCCATAAACAAGTCCTCTTAAGGACAACGATATACCTCTTGGTTTATCTGCAAATTGATACTTGCAGTAAGGAGGCATCCTAAGGGCATGAATAGCACTTATTCGCCTTAGCACTTTCATTTGATCTAAGACAGTTCTGAAACCACAAGTACAGACTTCATGGTACCATGTCCAGGATATTTGGTTCAAGCAGCCTTTTTTTTTTTGGTTTATCTGAAACAATGGTGGGGGTAGGAAAGAAGCCACTTTGGTTGATTAGCAGCTTGCTTAATTTGACTATTTATAATGAAGCATATCATTTAAATTTTCCTTTACAAATGAATCCAACTCTTGTTACAGACTGCAGGCTCTGTTAATTGTCGCAAACATTGCTTTTTTTAATGTTATTAGATCGTTGGCACAGTCTCCATTGTTGACTAAAAACTTGGCATGATCGGAGAGTGCTGAATAATTTAGGCTTTTGGCAGCTGGAGCAGTAGAACACACACTTCTAGGCAGACATGCATGCTGCTTGAGCTCTTTATATAAATGATTGTATACAAAGCGGAATAAATTCAACAGTGACTTTTGCATCTGTTTACAGGTAAACACTGATGTTATTTTTCAAGCTGAACTAACAGGATGTTTCACACAAACCAAATGTGATGCCTACAGCAGATGCAACACAGAATGACAACCATTGTTATTTGAATGAAATGTACATATGCTAATTTTTATTTTCAATTACTAATTAAAGGTGATGTTCCCCTTAAAAGTCAATTGTATGCAGCGGTAATCTAAACCACTTTTCAATGTGTCTATTTACATTTTTTTTTTCATTATTTGCGTTCCTGAATTTGTTCCTCACTTATGGTTGCCCGAGTTAAAAACTTTGTTTATTAGAAAATAGATTTCATCTGAAGCTTTATTTTTCAATTCAAAAATAACATTTCCTTAATTGTGTATAAGTTGGCAAAAATGCGACAACCAGTATTCCAGACGCGGCGTATGCGCATCATACGCTAGTGTGCCTGGAGCATGGTAAGTACTATAGGAATACATAGAGCTGTATTTTTTTTCACACTAGCGTATTATGAGCTGCGCATAATATGTTAGTGTGAACCGAGCCTTAAAAGGGATTTTCACCATAAATATAACTTTTAGTTTGTTATAAATAGTGGTGTTCTAAATAATTTACAATTATTCTTTATTTTATATGATAATTTAATGCTGACTAAATCAGCCTTGATGTGATGAAAACTAGATTGCAAGCTCCGCAGGGTCAGAGAGTGAAGTGGATAATCTCTGTAAAGTGTTGTAGAAGATGTTGGCACTACATAAATACGCATAATAAATAAATATTTCCCGCAGCCTATTTTGCCTTCCCTCCTGCAGAATTTGCCACAAGTCCAATGACTTCTCATTAATTTGTATTTGCCTGTTAAATTCTATCTTAGTGCAACACTTTTGAGCAATCAAAATCCATTCCAATTTGATTGTAATTAAATGGAAAATCAAATTAGTTAATTGCTGGTAGACATGTGTATAGGCCAATACGCAATAGCAGATTACTGTATTATATGCAATCTGCATGGACATTCTATGTAGAGACATGTCATGCCTGAAGAAGAGAACTAAGTAGTCTGAAAAGCTTGCATTTACCATCTATTCGTTAGCCAATAAAAGGTATCACCTATACTCTACTTGTCTCTGCTTATATCTATGGCTAACTCGGTGCCCAGAATAAACAAATTGATTTTACAAGCAACAGCTTCAGGTGCTGGTTGGCTATTCACCCATAGCATGCACACTGACCACCATAATTCTCCATGTCAATTGACCAAATTTTCAATTTTGATTGCCCAAAACATTTAAAGGGGCACTATAGTGCTGATATAACTGCACACATACATATAAAACGACTTTATACTAAGCCAATTACTGATAAAAATAGTTTTAAAAAAGTTTAGAGAAGAAATAATACTTTCCAATTGTTCCCCTTAATTAGTTATCCCGAGAGCTGACGTTTTCCTCTCCCTCTCCTTTCTGTTATGCACCAGAAGAAAACGCTGCCTGGCTGCTATTGGTTAAGCAGTGTGCTGAACTTTTGGCTGCATAAATTAAGTTGGAATGCAGGAGATTACAGAGGGAAAGCTGACTTGTGCACATGTGCTAAGTAGTAAGTAGGGCAAAAATGGGGAGGGTACCTTTTCATGGAAAACTGACCAGTACATGTCACACACACATTTACTGGTGTAGGAGTTTATCAGTGCTGCCTACTCAATCATTCTGCATCACATAAAACAACTACTGGGGAGAAATGCTTCTCACTAAGGTATAGAACTGCATATGTAAAGATGTAATTTTACTTTTTCCCTTTAACACCCCCCTTGCAAAACTACACACAAACACACATAACACAACTACCAACTAGTTGAACTGAAATCAGTCAAAGTCATTATCTAAATATTAACTTTAGATTTTTGTTTTTATTTGACAAAGGGCATTTATGTTGGTTCTTTTCTTTGTTTCTAAATTGTATATTGTATTTTAGTTTATTTGTACTTTTGCTATCCTATTTCACTTCTATATATATAAGCATTATGTAATCTTAAATGTCTTGATGCAAGACTGAAAGGACATAGCACACCAGGCTGTAAGAGGCACCTATTATGTAAACCAACACATTTATTAAGGAGGTTCCATCCAGCTATCCCATCCAGATAAGCTGTCAGCCATGAAAGAGAGATATCATACACACAGTCATTAACTATACATACCAAAGGAACACATTTTCATGTTGCAAATTATTTGTGTTTATTGCATTTATAGAATGTATTACACCGAATGGGGATATTTATAGAAAAATCCATTTTTTCCTATTGAATTGGTCCTGTCCCTTGTCCCCCTTGAAAAATAATGTCCATATCAATCTGAAATGGAAGTGGACCCTCACTGCAAAGCACGCCACTTTTAACTGATCAATATTTATCAATATCGATCATTTCCAATATCAACAATTTCTTTTCAACTCTACATAGATTTGTGTGATCTAAAAGTATTTAATCATGGTGAAATTATTCAAAAAAAGATTAAATGGGCTTTATAAATATAACAAATAGTGCCTAACTGGTAAAAGGATGCAAATTTTTTTTTTTCATATAAGCTTTTACTTGATTCTGGTATTTAATGAGTTAACGTCCAGTGTCATATATTGTGTTGTAACTCCTGAAGTTTCACTGCTACAGATATTATTATACAGGTCTTCCTATGATATTAAGGAGGTTGCCTAAAGTCTCCAGTTTTTTAAATAAAATACAATATGCTTTTTTACTTTGCTTCACAGATCAGTATGTCAGCCAACTACCCAACCGACTAACAGAATGTTATGTCACACAAAGAAGAGAAATGTCACAGTCTGCCAAGAATTTCAGAATTCTGAAACCTAGAGAAGAACCTGTGAATGCAATAAGTGAACAATTCAACTTGGCACATCTGATCCCTCTGTGCTAATGACATTCACCTGGGCTTAGTTTGAGATATACAGGAAACCTGCAAAATTCAATGGAGTTCTTGACATCAAGTTCAGTCAAATTGGGGGTTATTGATTAAAGTGAGAATTCGACTGTCAAATTCTCAAACAGCGGATTCCCATAGCAAATCTGCGACAGCGACAAACTTCCCCATTGTAAAGTTGCGATTGCGACAATATTTCCATAGTAAAGTCGTGACTTCAACAATATTCCCATAATAAAGACACGACTGCTACAGTAGCAGTCTATTGCGACCATCTTTAGCTGGCGAATTCACACCCTTACGCAACAATTCATACTTAAGCCAATAATCCCCAAAATGTTTTAGAGGAAAAAACTTTCATATTAAATATATTGTGAATTCTATTTTCAGTACTTTTTCCATACCTGACTGTAAAACTATGGAGTTCCCACAATCTCTTGTGGAATAAACTGAACTCCACCTCCATTAACAACTACCTGACGCAATCTAGTTGTCTTCCAGGTATGTGTGATCTATTAAAAAGGGAAATAAGTTAATAACAGCTGAACACAAGGGGAAATTAATCAATTCCTGCAACTGGGGCAAAATTCATTAAACTCGGGAAAAGCCGTTTGCGCTTTTCCGAGTTTAATAATTTGGGAGAACACTCTGAAGTTTCTTGCGGTAAGTAGTGCGAGATTTGCCTCGATCAATATTTGCCGTGAGAAACTTTTTTTATGGAATTTATCCATGGAAAAGTAACTATACTGTATGGCTACCCTTTCCATGGATATATTCAATAAAAAAAAGTTTCTCATGGCAAGTATCGATTGAGGCAAATCTTACAATACTAACCACGAGAAACTTCAGACTGTTCTCCTGATTTAATGAATTAACTTCCAGTGTCATATATTGTGTGGTAACTCCTGAGGTTTCACTACTACAGATATTATTATACAGATCTTCCTGTATTCCCTCCTTCCGAGTTTAATAAATTTTGCCATTAATCTCTTTGTTGAGTCTCAAGCTCCCTATCCTCCCTACTCCTGGTTTAGAGCATCATGGTACTCCCCATATATCACAGACATCTACCCCTACTCTGGCTCCTGTTAAGAGAATCCATACCTCAGCTCTATTTCACTGAGTCCTGCAGAGGCACATCCTGATTTTGCTTACTACCCTTGCTATATAGACTTGTGGTAGCTGTAGAGTAGTATAATAGAGCCTCAAAACTCTTTAGGGCCTCTAAGCTACTGGCAACAAAAGTAAACATGTAACTTTTACCTTGTGTGGCTACATACTGAAAAAAACATTAATCTTTAATTAAATAATTTATTACATTATTCATTTATTATTTATTACATGTTCCCAAATTGGGAACGTTGGACTGTTAAAGGTTAACTCGGTTAATATATGGAAAGTAGAAGTGGCATATTCACACTTTTACGAGACTATTTAGACTTTAGTCAATAACCCCCTCAGAGTGTAGCTACCCAAAGTAAGGAGAGTTCACTTCGACAGTCAAATTCTCTCTTTTGTATGTTAATAACATGGCTTATATTTACTAATCTTGTATGTAAACAATGGATTAATTAAAGTCATTCTGTACATGTCTTTTCTATTTACTTATTCAATTTTATTTATAATCAACTACTAGTTTGGCATCATTTCTTATTTCTTTTGCAATATAAAAAAAACATTTGTTAAAAGCATGTTTTTTTCCAGTTAATGACAACCTCATGACATCATTTCTCCCCCAGGGGAGATGTTAGATTTTCCTTAGAGCTTTATTGCAGAGTAATTAACTTGGAAAAATTATTTTATTTTATTTAGCCATTATTAGTTTCCCAGAAGTTTGTATCCTTTACGATGCAATAAGCTGCAAAGGTCCTGGTTTCATATGTTGGAGAATACATTTATAGATCATTTTATTTTAATCCTCTATGTAAAAGTCTACATAATTGACAATTAGTAAATCTTGTATTGATGAACTCCACTGGCTCATATTGGAAACAAGATCTCCCTAGTTGTTTGTAGAAACATTAAATTAGCCTGGTATCCTGTAACTACTGATTCCGAGCCACATACAATAACTATGATAATATATCATTCATTGTACAATTGGTAATCATGCCTCTGAATATTCTTGTAGCTACATTAGCTAATCTATTTAACCATTTATAATGATCCAGTGTTTTTGGTAGTATAGTTCTTGGTTACTGTTTAATTTAACCTCAACTTTTAAAATCATCAGTACTTTACTTAAATTCTCTTGCTATGCAAAAAATATTTTACATATTACACAATCGTGACTGAAACTTTTCCACAATATCTGTGGTTTGTTATTTTTACAGACATTCTGGATATTTAAGCCTTTTTAAGGCTTTAGCTCCCCTTTAAGGATCATATGTTTCAAACTACATCTGTATATAACTAGCTAGCAGTTTATAAGTCTAGAAGGTTAGTATTAGAACCCTGTGATCAGCAGGAAGTTGAATCATTGCTGGGGAGGAACGCTGTAGTGTTCAGCTCTACAGCATAGTCAGGCCACAGAAGAGGTAGGTAGGGACAGGGAAAAGGAAGGGGGCAGGCAATAATATAGCTCCCCCTCCTTCCTACCCACTGCAGCACAGTGTAGGAGGGGGGTTTGGGGGCAGCATAGTGTGGGAGGGGGACTGTGTGGGAAGCACAGCATGGGAAGGGTGCAGTGGGGGCAGCACAGTTTGGGAAGGATGCAATGGGGGTAGCACAGTGTGGGAGGCGTGCAGTGGGGACAGCACAGTGAGGGGCAGGTAGCTTAGGGGAAAGGAAAGCAGCATGGAGGGGGGAAGCAGGAGAAGGAAAGCAGCATTGATGAAGACAGCAAGGAGGACGACAGTGAGAAACTTTACCTTTAAGAACTGCTTCATGAAAAAGAGGAAGTGAATTCTTGACTTCCTAATCGTATTGATGTGAACAGACGCGGAGATGCTATGCAAGGTGAATTCGGACGTTGATGAATAACCCCGTATCCCATATGAAGTTGGGCCACTTCTTCCAGTCTGCCAGTATCCACGGTAAAAGTAACAAGCTTCAAGCCTGATGTAATATACTGAGCTGACATTAACAGTCTGAAACCCAGAATGAATTATTACTTCTGCAATGATATTTGTTTGCTTGTTACATACTATTAAATAAACCTTTCATTTTTATTTTAATTATACGTGGCACCATCTCTATAAATATTACCACTGTTCCCCATATCAATAAGTGGGAGACCCCCAGAGACCCCCAATAAGCTTGCTGCCACTGTACTTCTCTTTTCAAGCTTTACACTATAGTTTTACATCATTTAGACAAATTTTTCTCAAAGCCTATAGGTTGAATATTTCTGTGATGTGCACATGATACACTTCCATAACTGATCCACGTGCACCGAGGATGAATCATAATACAGTAAACATTCCATGTTTATAAACTTTGTACCTCAGCATATTTTTCCAACATTAACAGATCTGTGATATTACTAGTAAATGTGCACCTTTCTCTTTTCCAGCCTGTACATGATATGAAAAAAACAGAAGCAGATGAAAACATTTAAACAAAAACAAGCAATTAGTTCAACTGTGGCATAGCCATCCTTGTTATGTTTTATTCAAGATATATGTTTGTGAATTTTATTACACTGGATGCAGACGTCTGTACATATATATATGTTTATTCAAAATCTGATGCAAATGTAGATGTAAACTAAAAATAAAAACACTTTTAGAATATATGGTTCCTAAAATGAAGTACAAACTGCAAATTGATTGCGTGTTCACAGTGATGTCATAGCGCATTCTCAGTAATTACCCATGTTACTCTAATTTAGTTAGATTTATGTAGTTCTGATTTATTTAATCTAATGACACACTTATCGCTCCATTAGTGTTGTGCTATATTTTTTCATAGTGTAAATTGTCCTATAGATGCATGAATTTGCAACAATTCGACACTCCTCTATTTACCAGTGATGCGTCATCTTTTTCACTGCAAATGCGACAATATTTTGAGTATTCATGATGTGTCCAATTGGCAGGACGCATTAACGAGAATAGGTGGATTTGGATTGGAAGCAATGAAAGTGCCGAATTGGAGGGCATACAGCAGGGTTCCTGTTAATATTTGGCAATATTTAAATCAATTATATACAGTATAAATATGGCATCACTTTGTTACAATCAGAAAAGTTGCAATACTGCACACAGCAATTAGAGTGCATAACTGTCTATTCAGACCATTGTTAAACAGTATAACAAAAGAAACATTTTGGGGGGTCTTCAGCCATTAATTAACACTTAACGGTGACACATTATAGTACAAATTAAGCCATTATTAAAGTCCAAATTAACCTGTGAGAAAAGATCTATTCTTTCTCTTTCTGTGTTTTGTCATTATTTGTTACAAAAATAGATTTCCATGAATCAATAAGTATTACAACCATCAGAGCATCAATATAGTCAGTGACAGTGTTTAATTAAAATATTTCAGCCTCCAGAACAATGTACATTCATGCACTGTTTTTTTTCTTTAAACAAGCAGATAATTATTATGATACCATAAAAATTGTTACCTTCAGGCTGGGTTCACACGAGTGTATGATGCGCAGCGCATTTTACGCTTGTGTGAAAAAAAAAATACGGCTCAATGAAAGATGATGATACTTACCTAGCTCTGAACACACCAGCGTATGATGCGCATACGCTGGGTCTGGAACACTGTGTGTCACAATATGTCTAGCGAATATACGCCGTGCCCAAAATGCGACACACAGGAAGTTATGTGAACGCTGAGGGACCGTTCACATTGTCACTGGTAAGTACAATAGAAAAATACGCTTGGCATATTTTTATTATTTTATTTTTCTTCACATGAGCGTATGATGTGCTGCACATCAGACGTCAGGGGAAGAAAGAAAAAAAAATACGCCAAGCATATTTTTTTATTGTACTTACCAGCGACAGTGTGAACGGTCCCTCTGCATTCACATCACTTTCTGCATGTCGCATTTTGGGCACGGCGTATATTCGCTAGACATATTGTGACACACAGTGTTCCAGACCCAGCATATGCGCATCATACGCTGGTGTGTTCAGAGCTAGGTAAGTATCATCATCTTTCATTGAGCATTATTTTTTTTCTTCACACAAGCGTAAGATGCGCTGCACATCATACACTTGTGTGAACCCAACCTTAGAAAACATTGTTTTCTATTTGATAAAATACAAAAATACTTTATTATCCATAAGGTGTATCAGGATCACACAAGGCAGTTGAAACTGAAATTTTCATTGTGGCCTCTTGAATACAGAGAGTGAAGGCTATCTTTGCATTAACAGAACTTTAAGATTAGTATTTTGACTAACAGAGATTTTCCCCAAACATTATGATGATGATCATGTAAGTGATTAGCCAATAATCTTTTTTTATTAGTGGTGTCACTATCCTCAGAACCTGGTTTAAAACATCTAATATTGCTTTTATGTTCCATACATCATGGCATGCATTGTCTAGATGAGTGTCCAGTATAATCCCACAGGGACATTTCAAACACTTTATTACATTTACATAAATACAAGTTGCACAGTACTTCAAGTTGTACCTTGAGATGGATGGAAGAGTTTCTTCACAATTAGAGGAGGTAACCTTTTCCATTCTAAATGTACTAAGTAATCTGCTAAGACTGCCCATGTCACATCTTAAACCCTTTTCTCTTGCTGCCCCATATCTATGGAATTTTATACCCTGCATTTATTTCCCCTCCTATCTGCTTGTATCTTATTATATTATATTATATTATATTATATTATATTATACAGTATTATATTATATTATATTATATTGTTTTATATTATATTCTTGTTAATTGACTTCACTTGTACTATGTTAAACACTTTCCCACATCTGTATTATAATTGTGTTGGTGAATTGTACAGCATTGTGTAACTTAGTGGTGCTTTATAAGTAAAAATATAAATAGATACATAAGCTACATTCTTAAGCTTTCTTATGGGTCTCTCAAAGAGTGAAGTTGGGATAGATAAATATAATACTAAAAGTGCAGAATGAATTAGGAATGTTTCAGAGAGAGGTTATTTTCTTCCTGGGTTTGAAAAGTAAGTGGCCAAACAAAATATTAAAACCATTATTTTGTCAAACTTTTAGAAATTAAATCCCTTTTAATGGACTAGCAAAAGTTGGCAAACTAGGTTGCTCCCTGCTGTACACACTTATTCAGTAGCATTCTGGGGCTTGCATATTATCACAGATTTTTAGCAGGTGCAAAGATTTATAGCAAAAAAAAGTAGGAAGGGTCGAAATCATGCAAATGCTTTTAAACTAAAACAACAAAGGAAGGACATGTTGAACAGGATGTGCCTTTGGTATCATTTTTAATGCGTTAAATTTGCATTTACATTCAACTTTACCCCTTGGTAAAGTGACCACTACTGGGAAAAGCAAATAATTTTTTTTTCTGAGACGTTGTTGTAAAAAATTCTTAGCTTTACAAGATCATTATTATCCTTTATTTATATAGTTCCTTATTTTTAATACATTTTACAGCAGGGGTATTAAATACCCATCGTTCTCTGACAACCAAACTAGTCAATGCCCTGTACAATACATGCAAAATAACATATTCAGGCATTATGCTTTCTGCATTGAACAGTTTATAAAATGTATGCTTGTACAGTAGAATATCAAATGGTTTATTGCCTTTCTGCAGTTTTAGGGTTTCCTTTAGATGCCAGATGGAATTTTATAGGTTTGTGTCATTAAATACAGTATGAGCATGTAAAATAAAATCATCAGAGAGGATATTAAATTACTAGGCAAGATTCCCATTTCAGGGGAATAAATACTTGTATACCATAGAAATCATATTATAATAACAGTAACACAGGGAATTTATACAGCCTTTTTTTGCTGTGCTTTTGAAATTGAATATTTATGTTATGAAAAAACAGGAAAGTTATCTTCAAGTGCGCTGTCTATTTTTTTTTTCACAAATATGAATAAATTGCTATTTGAGTATCTTATACTTGGACTGATCCCAATATGATAAATTCAATGGACTAAAGCAAGATAAATAAATGTGTTGGGACAGTATAATATCCAATATGGTAGAAAGGCCATCGGGCAGTGTGTTATCCCAACAGAGTGAATACAAGCACCAGAGCAGTCTGGTATTCTAACACAGGACATTCACATGCCAGAAACATATAGGCAGGTCACCTTGACTAGGTTTAATCATTCTTGAAAAAAGAAAATAAATGTTTGTCACTATTTGATAAATTAAAGGAGGTCTCACTTTTCTTACTATAAAACTCAAGAGAGGATAAGGTCATGTTAAGTGTCAGACAGAGGTATCTTGGACCCACCAGACTGCAATGTTATCATGCACATCCAATCTAATATAACACATGATAAATCAGCTTTGCAGAACATTATAGATGGGCCAATTACCCCCAAATTTATGCAAAAAGATAGAGACATACACACTAGAAATGTTTAGAAAGATGATACACTGGAAATGTTTAGTAACATGTTCCCAAAGGAGATGTCTCTGATGGGCCAATCAAAACCTGAGGACAGTTACAATGGCAGTGATACAGATATCAGAGCAATATACAATCCCAACATGGGGAAAACAGACACTGAAGCAATGGGAAATCCAAACATGGGATCTATTTCTTTATAATGGGCAGAGGAACACATTAACATGATTCTAAGAAATAACATTGCCTTAGTTCACTATCCTAATTCCAATTAAATTGTTTGGCTACAGTATTTTAAACCATTTGTTATTATATCAGGATTTAAAGATTATAAAACAAATTGTACAATGTCAAACAGAAAAAAAAAATATCCCAGGGAAGCCACTTACTAAAGTAGAAATGTGTTTTCTGTAACCTTTATCACTAGTGTGAGAAAACATTAGATTGAGCTTGGCAATTTTCCAGCTCAAATTGGGAACGTGCTGATTGATTTCTGTTGATTTTTATTGATGCATGACCCCTCGGTTGTTATACTGTACTTCACGACTGTGTTATTATTTAGGCAATTCACAAGAGCAGTAGGAGTTTAGTGTTTGGAAGAATTGGCAACACATTTCCCTCTAGTGCTACTTAAACAGCAGCATACTGTATTTATTCAAGTATTGTGTTTCATCTAAAGTATATAATTCCGATTCCAAAAAAAGCCCATAATATTTTGTAGCTGCTAAGGGGGGGATAATTCTGCTTATGTTGGATAATTTCAGTTGCTATA
This sequence comes from Pipa parva, assembly GCA_019650415.1. Lineage (NCBI taxonomy): Eukaryota > Metazoa > Chordata > Amphibia > Anura > Pipidae > Pipa > Pipa parva. The sequence continues at coordinate 17,308 of WMED01001591.1, forward strand.
AACATTTAATATAAATAACAATAAAGCAATTCATTATATATTCCACTTTATCAATTATATCGCTTTGTTCACTGGGGTAGCTTGAGGAGAATGTTAAGAGTAAAAAAACAAAATGTTTTAGTTTATGTCAAATGATTCAATGGTTATGTGTCATTGTTATTTATTGATTAAATAAAGTATTTGACAGGAACGGCAGTTTTATTTTTTTTAATTTACTAAGAAAGCTAAATAAATATGAGAGCCAGACGTTGACCTCCACATGCTTATTTTCAGTGGGAAAAATATTCAATAAAAATTTTTTTTTTTAAATATTTAAAGGGTATATATTTTGTGATCAAAAGCTAACCAAGAAATCCATTTATATAATAGGGGGTGTTTAATGGCAGATGTTAGCGATATAGCAAACAATTCTATTAATGACATCACTAACCTAATCCTTATATATGTGAAAAACTAGAAGACTAGGAGACTCATCAGTAATTATTCTACAAATTAGTTCAAGGCAAACTGCCAAATCCTTGATTCATCTGAAACTTGGCCTGACTTACCATAAAGAACTGAAGCATCCAACATCATCCATTCCTTCTTGTATGCATTCAGAAGCTGAAATACTTGCAACTAAGACAAAATGACAGTGTACTGTTATATACACCAGCTGGGGTGAAATTTATTACGGGAGAAATCTCATTTTGCTCTCCAGAGATTTCATTCGAGATCTCAAGATTGAGTTTCTCGATCTTGAGTTTTTTAATTTTTTTCCATGGAAAGGTAGCCATGCTTTACATTAGTAGCATGGCTACCTTTCCATGGAAAATACTGAAAATTCAGGATTGAGAAACTTGATCTTGAGATCTCAAACGAAAACTCGTGAGAAGAAAACGAGATTTCTCTCTGTAAAGTCGGAAAGAACCAGAGCAGTCTTTACAACTTTAATAAATTTCGCCCGTGCACTGCAGGTCTTTTAAGTTGAAATTAAATGCTGAATCTTTTACTTAGTGTATGGAATATACAGGACTGACATATCTAAAAAGACACTCCTCTTTCCATTTTCTTGTGGTTTCTAGATTAAGAAATGATGGAGGGGATATATTCTTTCCTTAATTGTAATCTTACGTTGACTACACATGTATTGATTTGTTTGATGACAAAGGCTTGTTGGAAGACAATCATTTCTTGTAACCACAGACATGACAAAAAAAGTTGTGGGTCCAACAAATCTTTATTGGTCAAGACAATAAATCTGGTTTGCTCAGATAACCAGACCACACTCCCATATCTGTATTTTAATTATATTGTTAAATTGTTTAGCATTGCACTGTGTAAATAAAAATATACTTTATTCCCCCCAGAAATCAGTTTTTAAATTCCCTGTTTGATTTTAGCTACTTCCCTACTGGCTTGAATAGAGGGAGGTATTGAGTAAGTCTTTAACCAGAAAATAACATTATACATTTAACAAGGAGGTCTGACTCTACTGCCTGTAGTTTATATTCTTGCAATCTCAAGGGTTAGTCAACTGCCCTAAATGCTTTTTGCTGCTGGTTACTTGTCCCACATTGTCATTGTTTGTATTTCCTGTCTAAATTATTTCCCTAAAATACCTACAAATTGTGGCCTTTTGATTCCAGTAGGAGACCATGGTCTTTGGTAACTTTTCGGGCAGTAAACGGTATTTATTTAAAAAATTGGCCATTTTGTCATGGTTGTTATGTATTTTTAAGCGGTTAAATGTAGCACCTATATCCATGAGGTAAATGCTGTATGTATATACTGTATGTATAGCTATAGATACAGTGTCAGCATGTTAATAAGAAAAAAGGATAGTATAGAATAATTTCAGTGGTAATATTTAAAGAAGAATTAAAATACTGTTTGACCAAGGGTGATTCAAAATGGAGGTCGTAATATACAGCACTTTTGTCATGTTGAAGAAGCGGCATTAATCTGAAGAGGATTGTGAAATGCTACTTGCTAATAATAATTTCAATAACAATAACAAATCTAACAGTAGATTCTAGTTAAAATCCAGGTCACAGGAAAAAACATGACTGTTATGTATATATCTGCCGATGAAGAAAAAAACAAAACATTTATTTACTGGCATCACCTGGGTCATGTTTATGTACTAACTTAGCTCAAGTAACTTAGCTTAAGTACTGATCAAATATAGGTCTACACTTTACTAACATATCACAGTGGGCAAAATTTAGATCCTTACAAGAAAATGCAAAGCACTTTAAGTTTGTCTCTTCTGAATGACATATTTAATAGCATTTTTATCGTTTTTATGTCCAAAAGCAAATAAAAGAATATCAGCACCTTAGATATATTTCAGGCTTCTAGAAAGTCCAGTATTCTGGGAAACATTCATAAATCATGAGAATGCATTTTTCATGGATTGTTGTATTTAATGCAAACAATAAAAAATTTAAGACAAAAAAAAGAAGAAAAGGTGGCAGACCTTTATGAAACTTTAGAAAAAAAAACATCCAACCTATTTGCTTTCTTAACTTAAGAAAGAATATTGTGTCTTAGAAACACAAGCACAAATTGAAAGTAAATCTAATGGAAAATTTGCTTGGTCCAGAGTAATCTTTGAATGCATTGTGGAAATACTAGTAAAGGTTTGTTGACATGGCCTGTAATCATTTTTGTGTTTAGTTAGCCAGTAAGTTACCTATTCCAAATGATAGGTAATAGTACATTACCATGACCAGGCAAATCACATCCAATTCCAAGGTGCAAATCCTGCTTCCATTTGTAGAGCTACAGTTAACAGATAATGGGGAAATGATGTATGCTGCAGTTAATACAAATACTCATGGTGGCAGTGGTTCTTTGCTTAAAACTTAACAACAGTTTCTATGACATTTTGTCATGACAGTATTTTGCAGCTAATAAAGTAGACGGTAGCAATTATTATAGTAATAAGTAGTGCGTTGTAAGGGGCCAAGCCCAGGATTAGAACTGGAGCCGCCTAGTTCAGAGGCATTGAGCTTTCCTCTAGGCCAGCGGTTGGCAAACCGCGGCTCGCGAGCCACATTTGGCTCCGAGTGAGCTGCCCTCCCACCCGCCCTTGGTCTTTGACGTCTCTTGTGATGGGAAGTCAAAGGCCATGTGATCGGGACCCCACAAGCTCCTCCCCCTGTGCGGCTCCCGATCAATTTGCAGAGGTGGAGGAGGGAGAGAAATGGCTCCCTCCTCGGAGAAGATTGCCGACCCCTGCTCTAGACCATGGAGGTATAAAAATTATCTGCTCTTCTGGTATTTTATCATCCTAGGGAGCTCACTCCCCTCCTGGAATTTCCCGCCTTCTCAGGTGTATTTAATCATTTGGATTTAGCTGCAGCCTATCGGGTAACCTATCTGTCAGCCAATTGTAGCTCACTTTACTATTTATATAGCTTGCACTTTATCTCTACCTGAGTATGGAGTAACTCCCCTACTTATGTCTCCATGTGGTTTTCCTGCTTTTGAGTTGAATCCTGAGATTCCTGTTTTGTCCAGACTCCTGTTACTCTACTAGGATTTCCTCTCTGATTGGTGTGTGCCTTTATTACTTGGTGTTTTTCAGTACACTCATTTTTTTACAGCAGACAGGCAGCTATCACTACTTGCAATGCAGTGCCTTATGGGTTGTAATAATTGTCAGATGCTGCAATAGGTTGCATTACAGGACCCTCATCCATAACTGCTGTCCAGGTCTATTAAGATCTAAGGTCCATATGATGTAAATGGACACATTCATACAGTAAGAAATATCATTTTTAAACTAAAGGACTTTTATGGACAACACAATGTAATCAGAATAGTTCCTGAATGAATTCTTAACTAAATATTAGTATCAATGTTTTATATTTTTGATTTTCTGGGTAAGTACCCAGCACTCGCATGAAAAAAAGCAACTATATCTGCACGTGCAATCTTTGTGGAGGGCTTTCCACATCTTTACTGCACTTACTGTGAAAACTCCCATATGCAGCACTAGATGGGACCACCTTAATGTAAACTAATGCATTTGTTTGGATTTTTTAGACTATTCAATGACATATTTATGAATTATGTGATTGGATCGATCCATCTTTTTGCAGGTTGTCTTCTTCAACTTAAAATTTTCCAAGCAAATATGTCTTTTCTAAGAAATTGGTCCCTCTCATAAAATGTCTTAATTTGCAATCAGATCATTTGTGCTTCAAGTCCAAAGTAAAGGTAGATTTGTCTAAGGATCCATATGTTTGTTTTTTTGTGCTTTACATCAGTCAAAAAGTGAACCCTCTGTACCATCGCGGGGTTTGACATAGGTACACTGTGAGGCACAGAGTCTAAGAGGCCACTGGTCTTCACCTTTAACCCCCACAAGAAGGAAGTGGGCGTTGCGGCAAGGGACCCCCAGGTCGCTGCCCTCAAGCACACCCTCCAATAGGTGGTAGCTGGTAGACTGTGTGGACCAGAATGAAATCGCTGGGAGTACTAACACTTTAATAGGAGGCAACCAAGGAGAGAGAACAGGGATCCAAGGAAACCACTGAGTAGGAAAAATAACAATGTACTAGAAACACAGAGCATGAAAATTAGCTGGAAGCTCAGGCACAGAGTGCCCAAGCAACCAGAATTGAAATCTTCTGCCATGCATTAGTGCAATGTGAGCACTCCCGACACACACGGCAGTGCAGTATCAAGAGCGAGCGCGTCGGCAGCATACATGCCACCGGCCATGAGAAGAGACACACACACGCGGCTACGCGGCTTATGCACCTAGGAGAGGAACACGCACGAGCCACTCTGTTACCAATACAGCTAGAATGGCAGCTGGAGCCGCTCGTGACAACACCTTAATCTTAAATGTTTTCACTGAAACCAGATTAAGGGCATTTATACTTTTCTTGTTCTGCTGCTTCATTGTTCAGCTTACTCATCTGTAAAGAATATATCATAATCTGCACAATTCTTATCTTTTCCAGGTCTTTCATTTTTCATTCTAACTATTATTTTTGGATGATACATTTTTGGTTTTCAATAATTGATCCAAGCTGGCAAAAAATGCCTACTACTTAATGCCTTCACCATTAATTCTAAATGTAGATGTTTTTCACCTGTCTCTGTTTCATGATTTTCCTTTTTGTGAATGTAATAACAAGACTTTATTGCATATTCAAGATTAGCGCTTGCTTTTTAGAAAGAAGCAAACTCAAAGTTGCCCTTGTTTAATCCATGCAACACAAAACCAAGTAAACCGGACATTCAGACCACCTCATTTTTATAATTCAGCTTCTCGTCAAAGCAATAAACAGAGTAACAATCTTTTGGCACACGCCAATTCATTTCTAGTTTTTAATGATACAATGATTCAGTTTTGAGAGGGGGACAAATCCAGTGAAATCTACATATGTTTATTTCATGGCCCATTTAACAACGCCCTATGAGAAGTGCAAAATGCATATTACTAGTCGCATTTAGTTTTCATCAAATTCTAACAAAATGAATAAATCTAAATTCACTTAATAGAATTGTAAATATACATTGAACGCATAACAAATTGATATATATATATATATATACAGTATATATAGTATAGGCAGTAATCAGTGACTTAACTGTAGTTTAGTATAACTGTGTTCTGACAATTTTTCAGGTTCCTGCCATGTAAGTTAGACAGAATGTTCAATATTTCTTAGTTACATAGTTAATTAAGTGTTAGTATTTGCTTTGACAAATCAGAGAACAAAGAATAAAAAGTCAGACAAAAAATAAACAGTTTATTATTAAGGTGCAATGGCCTTTTTGTTGCAGACCAGACAGCATTATTGAAAAATGTTGCAGACATCATTGAGAGGAAGAATGCCAAGACTATTTTACATCCTCATAAGGCAAATAAGACACTTACTTAGTAATAAGGCATAGTAATCTCCTCTTCTATACAATATGCAGTCTTTATTAAGACATGGGGATAATAATAATAATAATGATACAATTTCCACTGATTCATATAGGATTGAAAACAAAACATTCAGCAGCTTATCCCAAGGACAATATTTGTCAAAAGGTCTCCTCCAGCCATGATTGAACCATGATAAAATGAGGTTCTACACACTTAAAAAGACCTGTTATTAGGTTACAAGGAACCCTGCCTGGACAATAAAGTTAACTTTGATAGTTGTAAGTTGACATCATTAGTATTGTTAACACATTTATAAATGCTTGCTCGCACCTGGCTAGATTGTGTATCTTGTCCACTCTTCCACCTGCAGGTGCACTGAACATTCTAATCAGCACAATTGGTGATAAAATATGAAATGGAAATGTTACAGCAATGCCACATTGAACATTATTTAATGGGGGGGGGGGCAGCTGAGTGAAATCATGACATCAGTCATGTGATGTCAAGGTCACTTGGAGCAGTACAGAGGGGTGCATTAGGAGATCAGCATAACACCTAATGTGCCTCTCTTGGCCTAGAAAGTCATGGGATGGTGGCTTTCTGTGGGGACAAGTTCCCCTTTTGTTCCCCCTGAAGACCCCAATGTAATGTATGTATTTGCGGTAGCAGGTTCCAAATTAATCTTAAAGTATGTGTGCACGCAGAAAGAACTTACAAACAAACAAATGTTGGTTTATATGCCTTTCTCATACTCTGAACTGGCAGAGAGTTCTGGGCAAAATCTTTATTGTACAGGATTCATATAGACAAAAGAAGATAAGGACTGGGAGTAAATCAGAGATAAGACATTCACTGGAGCCAATAAAAGATATGCTTGACTGTTTGTCCAGACACGGTGTACACTGCTTATTGGTGGAGTTCTGCACAAACTCAGATGTCTAGGTGCGGTCCCCAGTTATGCAAGGAATGCAGAGGCCATCTTTGGTATTGTCCTAAAAGAAAACTTAGTAGGCTAGAATAGCTTAAAGGGTAAATTACTCATAAGAAATATAAGCAAATATTTATACAGTAACAGCATCATAATAGAAAGGAACTTTAGGATTTCAAATATGGTAATCCTGTCCTTCACAAGTCCTACAGTATAGCTTGACCTTGCTACCCCAGGTCTCACTGAATGCTTAAAACTTAAATATTTCTTTGAATGACTTTTGACATTTATATCTCAGTCTACTGAATATATAAGGTAAATGGCTGTGAAGCTGATACTATGTGCACTATTTTGCTTTGAATATAGGAAAGTTATTCAGCATGGAACCTTAGGTAAACTCAAACAAGCATGCTCATTCCAATTAGCAGTGTGCATAGGAATCGGCGCTAACCAATAGATTCGGTTTTATGTTATGAATCTCTGATTTGTTTGTCTCATGTTTATATGATGTTGGGTATGGGGGAATCTGACCTGTGATTGGGGTATTTAACCTAAGTCCTCTAAGTGGTCTTAAAACATCAACTTTCTGTATGAATCCTGTTTATCATGTTTACACTTTAAAGAAACAGGATTCATCTATACAAATGTATTAACAAAGTGTATGTAAAACATGGCCATCGATATGTCAAGTACTTTCCCATCAGCTACGTAACCACAAGGCACTGACGAAACGCAGTCAATCACTTTTTCTTTGTATAAATTGATGGAAATGGATTTCATTTTTAAAAGAAATAGATCTAATGTGGTTTTCATTTAACTACTGAAATCGAGACTGTAAAAATAATATTGGAAATACTTTAGGCATTATTTAATTCATGCAACCTATCGTAACACGATTAACACCACCAGCAGTTTGTAGGTCATTCAGCAATGTTTCATGAGATTGTATCTGCTGGAGACACGGGAACAGAGAACAGCTTTTTATGGTCTCCTATACATCACAGCCGGCAATAGGTTTAAATATCCAACTACGTTTGTACATTTGCCTGGATCTATTCCAGGATCTCTCCTTTATATAACAGCTTTTCTAAGTTATAGTTCTTGTGCATCCAATTTGAGCTGTATGTTATCCACCATTAACATATTGTTGTCATTGCTTGCTACTGTTAGTGCAAATGGTATTTGCAAGGTCTCTGGAAATTAACACATAGGGAGTTAGCCAAAATCTCTGTGTGTGAGCTGTTTAGAAAACATTTACTTCAAAAAAAACACACACACACAAAAACTACTAGGAAATTGCTCTGCATCTATTTAACGTTAATGTTTTCCACCTCACTAGCAAATTATTTTACTTTTCAACTACTTACAGTACATTATTTTTGCTGACTATATGTGAAATGTTCAGCATTGTGCTTATGCATTCAGTAACGGTGCTTAAAACATGAATGTTTCCTTTTTTTTTCAGTATTTCTAAAATAGTGAGAAGCACTAATGGAACATTTTCAGCAGCATCTGATTATGGACAAGGTACCCTGGGTTGCTGCCTAAATCGAAATCACTAGTAGGAGTCACAGTCCCTTGCTATAGAAGTATATAGAAGTTATGCAGTTGAAGGATGGTAGGGTCCCTAACCCTAACCACTAAACTGCCTAGGGCCTTGCTGTGTCTTAATCCATATCTGATTTTCAAAGAAATTTTTAACAAAATAGGGCAACTCTGCCATTTCAGATCTCTGAGCTTTCAGCCCTGTTCAACTGCAGAAATATCTCTCTCCTATCCGCTAGCACTTATTTTAATGCTAAATGATGGGAGGGAGGCCACATGCCAGAAATTTCCTTCAATAATCAAGAAGTTCGAGTAGTAATGCCACTATCTGGTGGCTTTGTTTTTAAACAAATAACGATGGGAAAATGTTGCTTTACTAGAAGTTTAAAAAAAGCAATATTTAAAACATTAATGTTTCTACGTTCTTCTTTCTGACATCAGTGCGAAATGATATACTTCAGTCCCTGAGATAGAATAGCATTAGACTTATCTGAACTTCATAGTCATAAGTAGCTTTTAACTGAAAGAACCCAACCAGTAACATGATAAGAATCTGTCCATACACTGTAAGAGTCACTTGTTTCAGCTGAATGACAGGTGTTCATCCTTGATACTTAATGGAATGCAGATTGAGTTGTTCCATCCATAGCAGGTGAATGGACCTCAGGATGAATTATTTTTTAACACTAATCTCATTTTGACATTACTTGGTTTTTTTCAGGCACCAGTAAGAAACTTTTATTTTAACAATAGTGTCATAATTTCAAATATATATATATATATAACTACCTCAAATGTATGTTTCAAACTCAGATATGATTTATTGCTTCTTAGATAGTAGACTCGGTTAATAATCTTGCATTGTTTGGGATTCAGCTAATGTATTCTTTGGTCAATTTTGTGATGTATGTATGCAGAAATGTAAAGCAAGCCAAAGTTTGCCATATGTCAGTCAATAATACATTCACTGAAGTTAACATTGCTAGTTATAAGCCTTTTATTACAATGAAAAATTAGTTATTTGTATTGTACTCTTATGAAAACTCCATTTTACAGCAGTATTTCACCTTTGTCAAGTGTTCACACTTGATTTTACCCGACATCATGTCTGTTCAGCTGCAAACACGCACAACATTCTAATCAGCACAGATACTGATAAACTGTGAAAAAGAAAAGCAATGGTATTGCTTTATTACATATATTTTTAATGAAACAGCCGCAGGTACACCAAACATTCTAATCAGCACAGATACTGATATACTATGTAACAGGAAAACAATGGTATTGCTT
>WMED01001592.1:0-26945 GCA_019650415.1 Pipa parva
CGATTTTTTTGTCCCAGTCCAGCCCTGGGCACACGCACCGGCGCACAAATGTAATGACAGATGCATGAGCCCCCTTGTTTGAGTCAAACAGTTTGATTGCGCGGTGTCAGCAGGGGGGGGTGGGCGCCCAAGGGGTGGTTCGCCCAGGGTGCAAATCTAGCCAGGACCGGCCCTGACTGGACCATAACTGGTCAGTTAGCATATAGACTTTATATTTTGCTTGAATGGCTATACAAGCAATTGTGCAATGCAAATAAATCCAGGCTGCTCACTGTGTTATATCAAATGTAAATCCTCATTTCATACAGAACACGTTTACACAACATTTCGGGGGAAACCACCTCCCTTAATCAGGTGTAGCAATATAGAGAAACCTCTGTGTTTTAACCTCACTAAAAAGGAAAGGATTGTCCTTAAGTTATTACAAACTAATGATAGACAAAACATATAAAGGTGCAGCCATCGTGGTAATGGATTAAGCAGATTATCTTGATGAAGCCCAGTCTCAGGTCAGGGAAAATGACTGGTTGAACTAGTAGAATTACCTACTCACTAAAAACCCCAAACACCTATCAAGTACTTCCTTCTCAAAATACATATGCAATTACGTAATTCTCCAGAACACACAATAGTTTCAGGGATAGGCTCTTTATTGGACTCTCTGGCTAAATTTGTTAATACTGTATTTATCTTCAGCCATTAGTAGAGAAAATTCACACATGCTTTCTAGTGATTAATTTCCAGTGTTCCCAATTGTGTTCTTAGTTTATATCAGGGATGATGAACCTATGGCACGCGTGCCAAAGAGTTGCATGCAGAGCCCTCTCTGTTGGCATGTGAGCCGTCACCAAGCCTGCTTTCAGTACAGGCCGTGGACCTGATCTGACAGTTTTCAGGCCGGATCCATGGCCTGCACTAAAGGAGTACTCTCTTGCAGGGGAGATCTCCTCCCCCAATGTGTGTGCACTCCTCCCCCAATGGAGGTGTGATGACATCACTCATGAGCGCAAGCACTTTGGGGGACGCACTGGTGAATGACATCACCTTTTTGCCCTCCGTGCCAAAAAGGTTTGCCAACTCTGGTTTATATACTGATATTTAAAGGGCGAAATTTATTAAAATTGGTAAAATTACCACTATAGCGATATCGAACAGGTTTTCACCGATATCGTGATATCGGTAAATTTTACCGATATTGATATCACGATATCGAAATTTCAGCTGTTCTGCCATTGAAATCAATGGTTAGGCCGAAATTCGATATCGGGATATCGGTAGTATCGATATCGGTAAAAACCTGTTCGATATCACGATATCAATTCTATCACATAATAAATTTCACCTTAAATTAGTCTTGCTCTGTTATCTGATTGTAAACAGTTGGTTATTTGCCTATTCAGCACGAGGCGGAGTCTGTCGAAGTGGCCAATTAGGACAGGTGGACTGCTCCAAATTCACCCATTTGTCTTTGACAGATCAGAGTGGTAAATTAAAGAGTTGATAGCAGGGCTCCAGTGTTGTGTAAAGCTACTATTCATTGAAATATCATAGGAAACATAGCGATCAAGTAGCAACATTAGTTATCACTACTGTCACATAAAAATTAATATAAAAATCACTTTTAATAGACATGATTTTAATACAGGGACAATAGTGGGGACTAAAATGTGACAAACTTGTGACAATGTCCTTCCTTATTATTCAGTCATGCCTATTAATATTTTAAAATAAAACTAATAAAGATACAGTTATATTCTCAGATTCCCCTTTAAACACATCCATGGGGATCATGAAAATATGACATCACTTCACTTCACTTGTCTGAATTCGCACCACTGCACATCCCACTATTTGACTGACTACTCCGCACTTCCCCAAGCCTATCCACTGCTTACTTAAATCAATAAGAAGCAGCAAATTCACAACTTCCCCAATGTAGTGTCAAGAATTAATGCAAATTGAATTCATCAAGCACATTTGCACTTTGATCCATATGCCCCTTAGTGACTGTAGGGTCTTGGGGGGCCCATGGCTAAACCATATTGAACTCAAGATGCTACAGTAACAAATTACTCTAAAAAAGTAAAATATATAAAGACGTTTTCACTTAGTGCCCTTTTTATTATAATTTTGTTTCTGCTGGTTAATTCTAATTCACAAAACTATTTCAGGAATATCACTTACTTATCTGACAATTTTAGTAAATGCACAGTGGATTTTAATTGCTAGACATGTCTCAATTCATTGGTATACTGTGGGAAAATGATATACAGTATTTTGCATTTCTTTAGAAATAAGTACACTGAATATAGCAAATTGTTTCAGCTACATTACAGTTAGAATAATGACAATATTCTAGTTACCAAATCATACTCGGTACTATTTATTTACTTACTCGCAGTTATGGGCTGTGCATTATTTATTTATTTATTCAAGCATTTAATTACTTTAAATGTCACGCATGTTGTCTATTCTACAAAAAACCAAAATGAATGAATAAAGTTACTAATGAAATTCATTGGCAGTTACAACTAAAAGAGTTGCCTAAGCTTTATAGTTGAGCACCATTCTAATTGCCATTTAGGGGCCCATTGAAATTTCATTGTGAACGATATGCACAAAACTGTTCTTTACAGTAAAAATGTTGATGTGTTAAAAAGTTTGAATGGTTATCTGTTTAGGTTTGTCCAAAATAGTTTAGTTTCTTTACTGGCTGCCTGGGTTCAAGTGAAAATGGAAAAGTTAATGCTATAGAAAGAATGCATATCTTTATAGAAAGCATGTACAGGGTGCCCAATGTCATTGTAATCACAATCTACTGCATGTAATGTTATTATCTATAAGTACATTTATTTTAGTCTGTACTCAACTAAAATGGACCATGATGAACCATATCTCTCATTCAGCCCTCAGTGGAATGTCAATTTTGGAAGTTGGTTAAAAAGGTGGATAATAGGGAAGCAGAGAGTAGGAATAATGTCATAACCATCTGAAAATGTGGCGGGTCATCTTCTGTCCAAGACTGAACTTGCTGCACTCCAGACAGAAGCCCTACCACTGGGCTATTTTAGACCAGGACTCTAATCCAGCTTTCTGATATGTGTGCTATCCCTTGGGCTAGTTCTGAACCTTGTGTAGAGTTTTGCATTTGTGTTGACGCTGCATAATTTGCATGAATTACAATAATTCTTTTTATATTTTATTTCAGTGCCTGACTATTCCTACCTCATCTTGACTATTTTGTTAAGTTTTTAGAGTAAAATGTCAGCAGAATACAAACAGCAAAAATGCCATAAACCCCCTAATTCCCCACTTGGCTAATTTAAATCTGCACATGCACACCTGCATACCTTGCAAATTGTCACTTTATTGTATGATTGATGCCTAAATTGCTGTCGCAATTGCAGTGAATAGACACAAAGATGGCTTAATGCTGCAAACCATAAGACAAGTAGCCACTTCACATAAAAAAACAACCTTTGGTGACTAAGCAAAGTTGTCAAATTGTGAAATTATTGCAATTTCACATATTTACAGGACAATCTAACTTTGATAAATATGTCCCAATTTGAGTTACCATCATGGTGTTTGTATACTATTAGCAGTTATTAGTAGTACCTAATTTGTGGAGTCACTGTCTTTATTATAATAATAAATGAAGGTTTTGTTTGGGTATAGTGCAGAAATGTCACATGTGCTGTTCTCTTCTTTTGGTATAGTTTAGAAAGAGGCCTAAAGGGAAAATGTAACCTGCGTATAATCAGGATTTATATTATCTTTTTCTTCTCCATACACTTACATTTAACAGCTGTTTTGCTCATATAAGCTGTTTTAAATTGGGAAATATTGCATATTTAGCATAACCACTCGTAATGGGCCATAAATATAACAAATGGCACACATCAAGTCTCACCACTAAAAGGACAACTGTGCGCTAGTAATTACTGAATGAAGCATTCTAAACAATGAAAATACATAAGGTTTACTCAGAAACAGAACTCCTGCTCTTTTCAAATAAATGACATAGATACTTAGTTATTAGTTTAAAAATAGACACACTTCCATTATTGGAATTGCTTACAGTACTTATAATTCCCATTATGTTGATCAGGAAGAAAAAAAAAAAAAAAGAACAAAGTAAAATTAAAGTTACCTTTAAAATTGAGGCAAAATTATTACACTAACTCATATTTACTAAAGTGGGAAACGTCATTATCACCGTTATCTCCAGTTATTGCCGTTAGCTTTTGTATTTGGTGTATTTTATCAAGCTGCAATTTTTATGTAATGACAGCGAAGTATGTGGTATATTTAAGGATATTGATATAGGAGAGTTTCTTAATTTTTTTGTGGAAAACCACATAAAAAAAATGTAATCATTTTTCTTATCGGTGGATCAGGACACCAAGGGTTTCGGCTAAAATCTCAGTAGGGGTAATAAATTATCTTGGCCTATAGTACAGTCTATAACCTTAACCAAAGTATAAAAAAGAATTTTGAGTACAGGTATGGTATGTATTTTTCATTATATATGTGCATAGAATACTACCTGTCTGTTTGCTGATGAGGTCTTTAATATGGTTATCTGTAGGTAGACAGTGCAGCCTGTTTGGTTCTCTGCTAGTTAGGCCTGCATAGAGGAAGGAAGAGCATTGCCCTATACTTTAGGTCATATATCCTTCCAAGAATGGACCTCCTGCACTATCTTCTATTTTATGGACTTTGTAACTATAACTTTGAGATTACCAATGTTGCAGTTACCTAATGATTGATACCTGAATGTATTATGTCACGTATTGAGTGAATTCATGTAAAAAATAAAACATTCTACATCCCTTGCCCTCAGGCTTGCAACCCTCTCCCACACTCCCCAAAAAACTTTGCCGACTTCTTTAGAAATAAAATTGATAATATGCAACCAGATTAATGTTCCTCCTAATGACACAGACATTATTATATCTATGTCCCCTTCTGATTTTCTGAATTCCTTTTCTCCTGCTACCCAGTCTGAAGTTTCTCAACTTCTCTCTTCCTTCCATCTCACTACATGCTTGGTTGCTTGTGATTCTGCCCTTGTACCTGCCCTAATGCCTAATGCACCTGTTCAACTCTTCCCTGTCCTCTGGAACTTTTCCTTCTTCATTTTAACCAGGCCTGTATTAAATCCATCCTTATAAAAGCTACACTGGACACTGCATGCCTCGCTAACTACCATCCTGTCTCTGTCTTGTCTCTGGCTTCTAAATTTCTAGAACATCTTGTCTGCACCCACCTTACAAACTATCTGCTTGTGCACCATCTCCTGGAACCCCTGCAGTCTGGTTTCAGGCCAGGGCACTCTACAGAGATTGCTCTTTGTAAACTTGCAAATGATTTCCAGGTTGCCAAAGCCAAGGGTCATTTTTCTGTACTAATCCTCCTATACCTATCTGCTGCATTTGATGCTGTCAATCACACCCTTCTTACTAAAATTCTTCATGTGCTTGGGTCTGTAATCAAGCTGTGTCTTAGCTGGCTTCCTATCTTTCTGATCGTTCTTTTTTGTCTTCCATGCTAATGACTCCTCTTCTACTGTCCCACTTAGGGTGGGGGAGTGACTCAAGGCTCAGTCCTTGGACCCCTCCTGTTCTCCCTGTACACTCTTTCCATGGGTGATAACATAAATTCATTTGGTCTTCAGTATCACTTCTATGGAGATGATACCCAAATTTACCTATCCGCTCCTGTGCTAACACCTGAAACTCACACTGAAATTTCTAGTAGCTGTCTTCTGGCAATCTCCTTGTGGATGGCCAAACGCCAACTCAAATGAAATCTCTCTAAAGCGGAATTAATTATCTTTCCACCCAAACCTGGTCCCTCTCCTACCTTTTCCATTTTAGTGGATGGTGACATCATCAACCCTGTAACTTCTGTACATTGTCTTGGGGTGACTTTTGACTCTGCTTTTTCCTTCTCTAAACACATTTCTTCCACTGCTAAAACTTGTTGATTTTTCTGTCACAACATTGCCAAGATGTACCCCTTATCTATCACTTCATTTCTAACACCCTCATGCATGCTCTCATCCTATTCCGCCTGCACTAATGCAGTGTTCTTCTATCTGGCCTTCTGGCTTCCCACCTCACCCTGATCCAGTCTATTCTAAATTCTGCTGCTAGAATTGTCTCCCTTTCTCCCCGAGGGGACAGCCTCTCTCTCAATCTCTCTCTGCTCCTTGGCTCCCTGTAAGCAAACAAATCATCACTGTTCTCCTTCTGAAATTTAAGGCACTTCACTCTGTTGCCCCTCCCTACATTCCCTCTCCTGTATGCCCGTACATTCCTCGTCATCAACTGCACTCCTCCCAAAGCAACCATCTTTGCATGCCACACACAACTACTGCCCTTTCTTGTCTTAAATCCTCTTCTCTCTCTGCCTGTCACATCTGGAATTCTATACCCCTTTATCCTTGCCAGGAACATTTCCTCCAGACTTTTAAAACCAAACTGAAATCCTAAAATCCTACTTTTTGGAGCACTAGCTCTGATATTTATCACTGATATTTATTTATATATTTTATTTCATACTTAGCGATTTATGCTTAATATTTATATTTATTTATTTATGGACTTGTGTTTCAACACAGTGTTGTAGCTCTTATTACCCATCTGTGTATGCAAGTCTTCCTCCCATTTAGACTGTAAGCTCTATGGGGCAGAGACCACCAACCTCTTGTGTCAACCTCAACATAGCACTTAAAGTGATGTATCTTTGTGATCTTATACTGTATTGTTTAATGCAATTTCCCATGTCTGTATTTTATTTTTATTCTGAACTGTACAGTGCTGAGTATGTTCATGGCGCTTTATAAATAAAATTATACATACATGCATTTGCAATGTTTTCATATCCATCCCAACATCTTCCATTTGAAAATAACCCATTTTTTCTTCCTTAAACAGCAGAGTTTTTTTCTTCTACTTAAGATATGCAGTTTTCATAATTTTACTGTTTAATAGTACAATTTTCTGTCTTACGTGTGTCTCTCATCTCAAGAGCTTAGCTGATAAATGCCCCAGGCTAAACTGACGAAAGCAATGTTTGTTAACAGTCTCATCATGTGCCACAGGCTATAGGGCTAATTCAGTTATAAGATAGCCAGTAACTTGTATCACATACTTAGAGCCTGAAGCAGCAATCAGATTAATGTTTTCAATATTAAAGACAAAATCCTCAAGAAAAGTGACTAGGAAAAGTCCTGACTCTGTAGCTTGTCACATCTAAGGCATATTTTTAAAATTAAAAGGCATAGCAACTGAATTTGTAAATGTGTGAATTAATATTCCATCTAAAACTGATCTAAAAATATAATTTGAATGAGTTTGTTTTCTAGTGGTGTAGCAGGGTTCCATACCCAGGGAACAGATGGCTTGGCGTGGGTAATATCTGAATATAACTGGCCCTAGTACTGAGGATTGTGTAAAATATAGGCACTGCAAATTGAAGGTAGCAAAATAAACATACTTTTTATTTGTTTAATTTATAAAGAATTATAAGCATTTAAAAGGCTTGCTTTCAAATCATGGGAAGAAATACATAGAGTAAAGATTACAAATGCATTGTTATTCCAATATCACATCTTCAACAACTAGACAGTTAGTTTAATTCTTTAATATGGTCAAAAAATTCTGATAAACATTTGCAAACTGAAGAAGATGACTAAAAAAGTGTGGCTTATTTATTAAATAATGTCACAAGAAAACATTGTATTACTCAGGCAAGATGATAAAGACAGTTCCTGAAAAATTGCAGCCTTCAATTCAAAAATACAGTAATTTAAAAAACAATTCAATGTGTCAGGTAAAGTTGCAAGAACCTTTTATCCTGAGACAGAACAATTCTGGGATTTTTCTAAAACCTAAAAACATTCAGATAAAAATGATGAATAGTGGACTTTGTTGGTTAATTAAAGTCACAAAACATGTTTATTTTATATCATAGAAATTTTAAGATTCCCTCTATGTTTAAAGTGTACCTGTCACCTCAAAACTCGATTACTGAGTTAAGTTTAACTAATGAAATAAGCTTTTTTTAAAATATAGATGTATTTAAAAAAATGTACCTTTATACAGCATTTCTCACTGTCTGTTTCTCTGTCAGCCCGACTTTTCCTTCTTGAGTCGGGTTGGGCGGGGCTAAATGGTGATTGGCATTATAGCTCCTCCAATCAGATCCCTGCTAGATTGTGATTTAAGGGATCTGATTGGAGGAGTTAAGAGGAAGTTTCAAATACTGTATATGATTGATAAGTTGCTTCCTCCTTAAATTCATTTTAAAATTTCAATAAGGTTTATAAATGTTGTGTATCATTCATATTGATCTGTATCTATCATGACTAAATCTGTTGAAATTCAAACCAGTGGTGAAATATCATGGAATCATACAAATGTAGCACTATTTTGACTCCCAGTATACTTTTCTCTCAGGGGGTGAGCTCCCGTTAATACAGATGAGGACACCAATAAGCAAATAATAATGCTAGGCACCAGGAATTCTTGTGAACATTAAATGAAAGCAGTTTATTGATAACTGATCAATATTAATAGAATAACAGTGAAACTGTATTAACTTTATACAGGTACTTACAAATTGTATAGTTCAGGTAGTGTATAATTCTCACAGCAGAGCACTGGTTATTGCAGTCACTAGTCAGGTATTCTCTTGTGTCAGCTAATGCTGTGACTGTAAACAGTTGGCTCTGTATAAGGTAAGTATTTTAATACTTGCTTTTTATTGTGTTGTTTTAGGTCTCCTTTAAAAAGGCAATTGGTGAAAACTAATAAATACACAAGTATGCATGTATAATTTTATTTATAAAGTCCCACAAATTTACACAGCGCTGTACAATTCAGCAATACAAATATAATACAGACATGGGGAAAGTGCATTACACAATACAAGTATAATATCACAAGGATAATTCACTTGAAGTGCCAGGTTCTGTATGACACAAGAGGCTGGAGGACCCTACCCCATAGAGTTAGCAATCTAAATGGAAGGAAGACTTACATACACAGGTAGAAGGGTAATAAGACCTGTAACAATGTGCTGAAACACTGGTTAATAAATACAAATACTAAACATAAATAACTAATTAAGGATAAAATAAAATATATACATAAAAATCAGAGATAAATATCATTGCTAGTGCTCCACAAGGTAGGACTTCAGTTTGGTTTTAAAAGTGCAGAAGGAATGTTCCTGGCGAAGATAAAGGGGTATAGAATTCCATATTTGGGGGGCAGAAAGAGAAAAGGGTTTAAGACGAGAAAGGACAGTATTGGTGTGGGGCATGCAAAGCTGGTTGCTTTGGGAGGAGTGCAGTTGACATTTAAGAATGTACGGCAATACGAGTGAGGAAATGCAGGGAGGGGCAACATAGTGAAGTGCCTTAAATGTCAAAAGGAGAACACTGTAAATGATTTGTTTTCTTATGGGGAGCCAAGGAGAAAGGAGAGATTGAGAGAAAGGCTGTTCCTTCTGGGAAAAGAGGGAGAGAATTCTGGCAGCAGAATTTAGAATAGACTGGAGTGGGGAGAGGTGGGGACCTGGAAGGCCAGATAGAAGAAAATTGCAGTAGTCCAAGCTGGATAGGATGAGATCATGCATGAGGGTATTAGCGGTAGAGTGAGAGTGAAAGGGGAGGATCTTGGAAATGTTGCGAAAAAAAAACAGTAGGTTTTAGAAGTGGTAGAGATGTGCTTAGAGAAGGAAAGAGCAGAGTCAAAAGTCACCCCAAGACAGCATACAGAGATTAAAGGGTTGATGATGGCACTATCAACAAGAATGGAAAAGGTATGAGTGGATCCAGGTTTGGTTGGAAAAATAATCAATTCTGTTTTAGTGAGATTGCCAGGAAACAGCTAGAAATCTGAGTCTGTATTTCAGGTGTTAGTACAGGATTAGATACAGTAAGTAAATGTGGGTATCATCTGCATACAAGTGGTACTGAAGACCACATGAATTGAGGATATCACCCAAGCAAAGAGTGTACAGGAAGAACAGGAGGGAGCCAAGGACCAATCCTTGAAGCACCCCTTCCCTAAGTGGGACAGGAGAAGAGGTATCATAGCATGGGAGACAAAAAATGAACAAGTGGTATGTATTGACAGCACTGGCATACAGTATGTAATATGGATATTGATTATACTACTAATGGTAACTTACCATAATGAATGGGTGCATTACTATTATCCAGCAGAAAAGCAAATTATGTGAACAATATAATTGTCAGGATAACTTGGGGTTTTCAGGGCACCACAGTGGATTTGGCGCTGGCCCCACTCAAGGTGCGGAGTCTAAAGGATCCCTGGTTTTCACCCTTAACTCCCACAAGGAGGTATGGCCTTTGTTACAAGGAGATCCCCAGGTCGCAGTCACTGGGAGAGCCACCCCCTGGTTGGGCTGAAGTGGGGGTGGAGAAGTTGGAGGGAACTTCTGAGGGCAGAATCACTAAAGCCAGGTACACAAGGAGAAAGAGACCAAAACTGGAGACAGGAAGACTTAGCAGAAAACTCTTCAGGGAGAACAAGAAAAAAAGGTAAACCAGTAATCACAAGGAGAAGAAGGAATGTAGCAGGATCAGGATACAAGACCTCAGGATACCAGGAAACAAGACTTATAATCAGGCAATGAGATAGCCAGTCTGTAGAGTATATGTACTCAGAGCCTAGTGGGTATTGGCTGGCAAACAGCTTTCAGATTGGATTAAATGAAAGTACTTATTCAAATCACCTGTACAATGTAGGAAAACAGAATCTAGCAGGGCTGAGATCAGGCAATAAAAAAACAGCAAGGCAAGAAACATCAGGTGGCTCTGTAGCAAGAATGTAAGATCGCCGCCTGCAGACAGGATGTCCTGGGCTCAAATCCTGGGACCATAGTGACCACTGTGTTACAATAATAAATGAAGACATAGAGCCTTGAATTACCTGCTTTACAAAGACGGGTTGTTACCCAAAAAGATTATTTAGCTGTGTTTTTTTTACATCATTATTATCATCCTTTAATAATTATGCCCTCTAGAGCTTGGCATCAACATTCCCTTACAAGCAATTTATTTTTCAATATATTTCTTACTTTTTTGTTTCCAGAAAGATAATGTAAATTTTAAAAAAAGTAATATTAATATTTCAGATACTTTGGTCTAATACCTGGATGTTCAGTTTCTCAGTAAACTCACTCCTTTGCTTAGTGTTCACTTAAAAATCCATTGTCTAAAGTATAAGTGCTTAGTCAACACCATCTTCTGACAACATATCTAGAGAGATGTTCTTCTTGCCCCAGGCTTAGTCTATGGTGTAAGTGCTTGTTCAAGGGTACCATCTTTCATTAGTAACATATTCTTTCTGCGGTGAAGCTTTTTGCTGCCTTAGGCAAACCAAACAAGAAGCTTAGGTTGAAAGGTGACCTCAGTAAATCTCAGTATGTTACTTCTCAGAAAGATACATGATGCATGTTGTTTTGATTTATGTATTTCCACAGATATACCACAGAGAAACAAGTCAGAAATATAAAAGATGTATGTTGTATGCTAATATGTTTTTTTATTCTTTATAGTTTGACACAGCAGGAAGTTGATTAGTAAGTTAATGCACAGAACATTAAATGATTGTTGCAGTGATATCACCTGCTCCTGATTTAAGAATTATGGTAGAAGCATTAATATATTTATAAGCTCACATTTTTTGCTATTTTTCTTGCAAAATGTACAGTATTGATAATGTTAAAGTGACAGATCTCTGTTTGTGTGTGTGTTAAAGAAGATCTGTGACAACCACACCTTGCTCTTCATTGTTCATATTTTTCCAGAGTATTGATCACCTTAAATAGACATTTACAAATGAGTATCATTCCCTTTAAAATAATATTCTCTCTGTGGATGTCTTTCATCTGTTGAGTAGACTTTGGTTATTTATCTCGGAAACACAGTCAACTGTAAGGTGCTTAAAAGGAATGCCTGCATTTTTAGATACAGTCCATATTCTACACTAGCTCACTATTCAGATTTAAGCAAATGGTGACACTTACCATGTAAGTGAGTTTTAATATAGCCACAAAAATACTCCATTTACTACTGGTCCCTACTCACAAAGTAATCACTTGAACATCTAAATCCTCCATCTGGTATTCCTGTCTTCACAATTATAAAAGACCCTCCTTATCTATCCTGCTCTCATCCTGAGACTGGATTGTATTTTTAAGCTTTCTTTTTTAACTCTTATTATCAGACAAAAATGTTAATGTGGTGTTCTACTTTATTCTAGAGCTGGTTATAGTCAAACCAGGGTCCTGGGAAAATCTAGCTGGGCCCAGATCATTGTGCCCTAACTCCAAGGGACCCCCAGCAGAACTCTACACAAAGCTACTGCAGACTTGAATCCCTACCCAGCTCTTAACTCAGTGCTGGAGGAGAGCAGAACCACTTAAGTTCATGATTCATGATGGGTTTTGAAAAAGAAAGAAAAATTGTTATAAAAATTGATGAAGAAAATGAAATAGTAGAGCCTAGCCTACCGAATGAAACCTGCCCCGCCTCTCTACTGCCACTACAGTCCATACAGTGCCCACTCCAAATTTGGGAGATCTTTATGCCCCACCCTGTATATGGTACTGATCAGGTAGCATTTTAGAAATGTATTGTGTTGTAGGTCATTTCACTGGTGTTTTTGTAACAAATTTCACTTAGGAAATTTATATTTTATATAATATATATACGTATATATATATATATATATATATATATATACAGTATATGTCTATGAAGTCCTGCATATACTGTATTTATATGTAAAAAGTTGTAAAAGGTTTCTATATATTTATACAGAAGAACTTATATGAATCATACAGTAGAAGTTCAATCTTGTATGCATTTTGTATTGAACTATACTTTTTATATTTTATGATCAATATCAATGCATCCAAAATAAAAGGAATGTGGATTTCAGTCTCACATCACATTGAAATATTCAATTAATTTGTAAATATGTTCATAATTCATAGCAGCAGAGTAAAGAGAGCTGCACTCAGACTTTGGATCCCTGAGGAAGCAGCAGAGTAAAGAGAGCTGCACTCAGACTTTGGATCCCTGAGGAAGCAGCAGAGTAAAGAGAGCTGCACTCAGACTTTGGATCCCTGAGGAAGCAGCAGACAGTAGCAAAACACACACTACACAATTAAACACTAAAGAATACAGAAAAGCTGGAGCAGCTACATTATAAACAGATAATTGATGAATGAGAAATATAGAATGAATGAAGACCTTAACCCCCCCCCCCCCCCCCCCCCCTGAACTGTTTCATGGATTGGTTTTAATAACACTATTTTTTCAAAACTGATTATTTACAGATTAAGTGAATCTGTTTCTATGGTTAAGTAACATTTCTTATTGTTTTTCACTGTTAATAACAGTCACATAAATAGTTATTTAAAGGGACAGTTCCCTGTTTTCTCTCTTTTGGTTAAAATAGGGGGTGTTAAACAGAGACTATTGGATAAAAGTGCCCCCAGATCCTATACCATTTAAGTAAAATCTCCACCTTCTTTTTGTAACACCATGTTGATATAACATAGAAAAGGGTTAGTTGTCAAGCACATTTCCACAGCAGACTATTTTAGAGATTATTTAGAGTGTTGCTTGAAATTGTGGTGAAGATATGCTGCACATCCAGGGTACACAGTTGTGTGACTTTCTAAACCCAGTTAATTCTATTCATCACTAGTAGTGATGGTGATGGAGACTCTTTTTTTCTGAAGTTGCATGTGCAGATGACTCTTTGGTTGATTTCATCTACTCATTAGAAATTTGTGTAATGTCTAACTAGGATAAAGTTGAAATATGGCCTCAGAGCTAAATGAAAATGTCAGAAGTCAAAATGGGGGTTCTAAACACAAAATGGCTTGTTCAGCACTAATTCAAGGCTTGTCTGAAATGGTCAAAGGGAGGATCTTTATGTGACATTTTAAAATGCTTTGCCATAACTGGGTCAACCTTAACTACAGGGTGATCAGTAAGAAAAAGTGAATGAGAAGACCAATTAATAAATGGATTGTTCTTAAAAAAAGATCACAAAATGCACCAAAAGTACAGTCAGAAACAGCTAGCTAGTGGTGGTCTCAAATGATGGGTAGCAGTCTCTAACCATACCACAATGGAAAATAAACCCAATTTCTTGCCAATGGCTAAGACATGACTATCACAAACAGGTTGAATTGATTCAGTTCCCTGGGCACAGAAAGTCTCAGACCTTTTGACCACACTCTATAAACATTAATCAATATGCAGGTATAAATAGGTAATTGTCAAAGAGTAAAATATTACAATCATGAGTGTTGAAACCAGTGGTGCAAAGCCTCAGGAGTAATGTGCTTTGTTTGGACTAAGATAATTGTCTGACCTGATCCTATGCTTTCCTAGCGGTGTGCTCTGTGTACCGAGTTCCCCAGCCAACTACCTGTGTTTTTTGGTCCTTCCTGTGCAGTGTTGAAGTTTTTAATGTGAGTGGGAAGGGAAGCTCTATAAGCTAAGTTGAGTCCCAGCTTCTCTTATGTTTCCATTGTAGGGAGAAGCCTTACTTAGTATGGCTCAGTTTCAGTCTTATATTTCATTATTCTTGCTATTGCTAGTTGTATTTCTTTTTACTCCACATGATCTGTCTCCATGCCTTACACATTCAACAGAATACATAAGAATAATATTCCTTTTTTTTTTTAAGTAAGATCTCACCTTGTTCAAAAATGTAATGCTATAAATGGATAATTTCTAACCATCTAAATGTACTTATTATTTTTCTATTATGTGACCATTATACACTATCAGTACTACAATGCAAACAATTTCATCCTGTTCCAGGATCACTCTTTCCCAGAGTTTACATAGCCACTTTTATAGGATGTGAAACACTTGCTAATACACAAAACAGATACATTAGGCATCTGGAGGTAACTTATATATTGCTTATGGGAACTATATCATCAAAGGCAACAAAATATAGTCATGACAGTACTGGTCAGCCAGACTTTTATTAAAGCACAGCAGCAATAACAACCATACCAGCTAACCTGTTTCAAATATATCAGCTAAAACCAGAAAACTCCAGAGCATTTTCAGACCTGATTGGAATGTTTTCCATGGCCATTCCAGGGATGTGCATACTTTACCTGAACCAAGTGTTCTATACTTGTTCCTGGTTAAGGCTGGCATTAGAGTGGGCCAAACTGGGCATTTGCCCCTGGCTCCCAACTCTAAGGGTCTCCCCAGAATCACTCTGCTGAGTACTACTGCAGACTTACCCAGCTCTGTTCTACTCCAGTGCTGCTAATTAGGAGCTGAGTTAAGAACAGACTAGAAATTAGACAGAAAGAGCCAATTCCTAGGCTGTTCATAGCTCCCAATCAGCCATGCTGGAGGAGAGCAGAGCCAGGTAAATTTATGCTCTGTGGAGTGCTGCTGGGGGCCCCATTGGAAGCAATGGGAGGTCTTAAGGAGGCAATACTGGAGAGTTTTTTGCCCTGGTTTGCTAAAACTGGCCCTGTTCCTGGTACAACAAAAGCATGACACTTATGTACAGTCTATCAGGCCACTGTAGGTTTCTATTAAGGATCAGTAACAAATTGAAAATAAAAAAAATCTATTTGAAATGGCATGACAATTATTTAAATAAAGCATCTGTAAAAATAGTTGAATTAATATATTTTATTCCTTTCTGTTTGTTTGTACCTTTTGCTGATAGCAGCCATGTTGTATGTGTTAGTTTATCAAACCCAATCCAATCCCACTGTTTGATGTAGAGCTTTGTACACAGTCATAAAGTGCCCCAGAAAGCCCATTTTTACAATTAAATCTTATACGTTCTAGTCACAATTTAGAAGGCTTGTAAGCATATATAGAATATAAAGTGATTATATGGGACATTTTCATTTTATGGTGTTAGTGTCCTTTTAAGCAGTGGGCTCAAGAATAGCACAGCACTGTTACAGTCTATACATTTAAATATAGTTACCTTTTAAAATAGAATTATAAAAAGCAAAGATGTAGCTGATTTATTTATTTTTTTGCAGTAGGTAGATCTTTCAGTTCTACAAAAATGATTAATTTTTTTCTCTTCTCTAAACACCTCACTGCACACTTCGCACAATGATTATTTTCTTAGTCAGTTTTATTTTTTTTGTAATTAAAATTAAAAGCCATGCATTGGCACATTTTCACATCAGTAATTAAAATCTGCACTTCTCTAAATGTCCATGGCAATGAATATGGTGTTACATATACTCATTTAGGCACTTTTGCACATCCATATTATTCATTTATTTTCAAACAATCAACAAGGTTTGCTACTTTTCAATAGAATACTTCACTTGAATGCACATAAATCTTTATCTAGAGTATTGAGTTTTAGCAATGTCTGGCTCTAGAGACAATGCTCAAAAGATAATCTTCCTGTCATGGGTTTGCTAAGTATTTTACAGTAATACTTACTCTTTAATTTAAAATGGTTTATTATCTTAGTGCAGATTTGGAGTTCACTGACAACCCTTTATTTTTAATGTGGGGTTTCTTTTAACTTCCATCTAAGTCTACAACGGTGTTCAGATACAGATTTTAGTTAACTGGAGAGTTTCTGAACAAAGTGGAGCTTACTGCAACATGAAGAGCAATTTAGTAGTCTCGTTACATTATAAAATGTCTAGATATTACTCAATGCTTACGGTGTAATTTCACTAAAAAGTGGCAAGTTATTTTTGGATGTTACTACTGTTTTTGTTTTTTGGTGGGTGATTTATACAAGAAATCCGCATTTTACTGTGACCAACTAATGCAGATATAAAATAGAATGCCAAGTCATTATTAAGCACTACTTAGACAAGCTCAGTTATAACAGAATGTGTCCATTTACTATTCAGTACCAATACCATGTTTTTGCTTATGGCATAGCAGTTCACTTATATAGCAAAGTGCTCAGTTCCTGCTCAGCATCTAGTAGCCCAAAGCACTCACATCTCTCTGCTTCACCACACACCTACACTATTGTAATTAAATTAGTGATATAGTGCTTTCCCAAGGTATCTAGGGGACCCACACACGCAAACATATATTACATACCAATTTTCCATGAGTCCAATGATAGGAAAACACTCCAAATTGCAATACAGTCTTTTAGCAGTGCTTTAGTCCCTGCACCTTAAACCTAGCATTCATTCACAGGTTCCCAGAGTGTCATTTTGGTTGGTGGTGTGCCCCAGGGTTTTGTAAATGTAAAAAATGTGCCGCGGTTCAAAAAAGGTTGAAAATCACTGAACTAAAAATGTTTTGCCACAGATAGGATAATTTTCAGAAATATAATGTCCTTCTAATCATACCTCTTAACAGATTCCAGCAACTGAGGCTGCAAAATACCAGAACTGATGGGGTTTGCTCCAGCAAGCCAAAGAAAGGAAAATACTTCAGAAAATGTATTAATTTTGTGTTTTGTGTTCAAAATAAAAACCTAAACCAAGTGAGCATCTGTGGTTAAATGTCTTGGTCTACCTTCCAGCCTATAGCTGCCTCTCTCTTCTGGAGAAAATCAGACGGACCAAGGACTAAATACAAGAGAATTCCAGACTTCAACCCAGTGCTTGCAAAGGTACACAATGCCAAGAACTAAAGAAAGGAAGTTAAAGCATGGACACACTACAAGACTGGAATAAAAAAAAAACATAACAAAAATGGACTATTGTCTAGACAAGGCAGACTGTTACATACTTTACTCTCACTTCCCTCAAGACACCTGATGCAGGATTATATGAACAAAATGTTGCAAGCAACTGGTATTGAGTTGCATGTAAGTGAAAGTTTAGCCTATGTTAGAGTTTACAATACATTCAAAACTCTATGCATTAGAATTCAAAATAAAGCAATATCCAGAACTGACAAACATATCCATTCTTACCATATCCAGTTAAATATATATATTTTTAGTGTGTCTTATTTATTTAGTCTGTTTAATTATCTTTTCATCTCCCTGCCCAAATGACAGTATAAAGGAAAAGAAAAAGTTTTTGCTAGAGGGAGCACCATCTCGTGAATACAAAATATTATATTTAAAAGTAGATAGCCACTTGGTATAAAATGCAGTAGCCTGAATTGGAGCCAGCTGTGGATCCTGATTGAAAGTCTCCATAGAAAATGATTTATCTATAGTAACCTCTGTTGTACAAATATGCTCACAGATTGCCTCCTGTGATGCATGAAGGGGGATATATCTGCTGAGACTAAAGGCCCTTATCATGTCCAAAAGATTGCTTGTTTGTATGTGTGATAGAAACGCTGAAATCATAAAACTGTTTCATCAAAATAATAAAGAAGGTAGCAATAAACTATTATCATGACCAAATACTTATTGGACAATAAACTCAAGCTTTCTATAACACTAGTGTATCACTAGCACAAACAGAACAAAATCATAATATTCAGTATATGCACCTCAATGTCTGCCTGGCACATACCCACTGAGAATAAACCCTCTGCAATATACACAGTTTGCCAAATAGCTCATTTAACTGGTAACATTATAACAGTCTTGTTATATCCATCTAGGTCAGTGATGCCTAACCTTTTTTGGCCTGAGGCCATATAAATTTGCAACACATGTGTCACGGGCAGCTTCAAAGGACCGCAACAAATTTTAAAGTTACAACTGCAACAATTTTCGACTGCGACAATATGCGCATTATAAAGGCACAACTGTGACAGTAACAGTCTATTGCGACTGTTTTTATCTGGTGAATTCACACTTATACGCAACAATTTGGACTTCGAGGGCCAGATAGCACCATGTCTCGGGACGGATTTGGCCCACGGGCCGTAGGTTGGTTATTATTGATCTAGGTGAAGAATGAGGATGTAGCCTCCAATCAGACCTCAACTGGTGGGGTGAATTGCTGCAGAGTGCTGTAAAGAATCTCAAAAAATAGCTGTCCCTAAACCATAGTCTGGGTTTCTCCCTTTACTCACAATAGCCTGGATAGGAGCTGTCTAATCTTTGGTAGGGTATTGAGCTCCTATGCTATTTAAATCCTAGCTAACTATGCACCTACCAGAGTTATCGTACAAAATTCTAGCCTGCATTATCTATTAAAATGCTATCCCTATGGACTGATCATCATGAAAACTGGAACTAGGCAAATATACAATATGTTACATGATACAAGCTTTCTTCCTGCCCACGTGTCCAGTACTGAAGCCATCCATGTTGTGCTTCATTTTCTGTTGCTTCAGCAGGAGAAACTCAGTGACGGCAGCAGGAAATTGCTCCCACATGGCAAAAAACTGTAGACATAATGTGCATAAATAATCCAAACACAAGCTCAAGACTGTAACCAGTATGGTACCCTCTTTCACTGAGCTCCTCTATTACACTAAGCATGCACAATCTTGAAAGTGAAGCTCCAATAAACCAATGCTTCCAAGTTCATGTTCTGGAAGTTGTGATTGGAGGAGACCCAATTAAAATTTCTGGCAATGTGCAAAGCTTTAGGTTGCTAATGAGCACATGGAGATTCAGGGTACAATTCTGGCCTCCTTGTTTGAGAATTAACCCAAGTCTCCTGTATGTCAAAAAGTAATGCCTAGCACTGTAGTTACAAAGAAAGTGTCTTCCATAATCACAGAAAATAGCTTAACGTTCATTTATATTTTTTGAGTACTGAGCTTTAAAAGTGACTTATGCGTGCAACTTTTACAATAGCAGTTCTTGATTTAAAGGAGAAATTACAATAACAAATAACTTAGAGGAATAATAAAGCAATAAATAAATATTTCTGGGTTTCATTGGTAAAAAAATGGATTTTGTAAGTCACAGTCCCACTGGTAGATGCTGGGCTGAAAGCAGGAATAGATTAACTGTAACACCAATGTGGGAGACATAGAAGAACTAAACTAGCTGATCTGTAACTTGTGCTGTAGATGCAGAGACTTATTAACTGTAACAAAATGCAGAGACACGGGAACTATACAACAACTAGAGCAGTAGCACAGCAATTCAGATAGCAGAAACTGAGACTTGAAAGAAAAGTGACTTCAGGCAGGAGCAGTAGAAATGCATAGTAGATTCCCAAGCAGAAAAACTGCTAGAGATGTACACACAGGCATTGCTAAATGGTAACTACTAGGAACAGTAACACTGCATAGCATGGACCAGAAAATGAGGCTTGCAAGCAGAGCTGTGCAATACCTCTGGAAACATAACCATGATACCAGAAGCACAGGGGTCTGAGGTTCAGGACAAAACACAAGAGACAGGAACACAGATAACTGAAGACAATGTCACACTGAATCATGTGCTATGCTTCAGGAATGGCACTAAAGTAAAGCCAGCTTTTTGAATTCCCCCTCCCCCACATCAGAACAATAGACTGGAGGAGCCACAGCATCCTGTTGTCTAGCAACAGACAGCTAATATTAACTGGCTTGCAAAAGATATAAGCGTTGTCTCCCCAATAAAGATTCCTGCACTACATTGTGCATGTAACCCTGGCAAGAAAAAATATTGATACTGTTTATGTGTTTACTTCCACTTACTCCAATCTATAAGCATGAAAGCATGTGGGACATCCTTACTACAGTTTTTTTTCTTTCTAACTATAGTTATTATCTTTTTTTAATTTTCAAGAAGTCTAAGCAGCAAGATTGGGATCAGACACACTCCAGTCCTGACATATTTCAGTGCCCTGCTTTTGTTACTGACCTAGAGAGTATATGACAAATTCTAGAGTTTGTATTGTCACTGTTAAATATAGTAGCTCCTCTACCTCATTTATAAGATGCATCCAATCCAGAAATGACTGTCCCCTTATAAATTACGTGCTTAATGCAATTCTGCAGTTCTTTTATATTTTTAGTTTGTTTCTGGCTCGATCAGAGAATACTATGTTTCACAGATATTGGGGGGGGGAGTATTTATCAAGGTAATTTTAACCTTTTTTGTACATTTTGGATCTACTTCACCATTTTTTGACACATTTTCTGCATTTTTCACCACAACTCTTTCAATATCAACCAGTTTATGAAGTGGCACCTAAAATGTTTTGCTAGCAAAAAAACATTGATATTCAGAAAAGTCACCACATTAAATTTACTGCATTTTACATTGATTTCAATGGAGCCTCTTTTGGTCTGCAACAATTTTTAATATCAGTGACTTTTTTTGGTGTAAGAAATTACTGGACTTAGACTGCTGGACGTAGAGAATAATGGGTTCTCAACACCCTCAATCTCAATATTTTTCAGCAACTAAATTAGTCATAAGGGCCTTTATAAATACTGATTTTGGCGATGGCTACTTTTTTGACAGCTAATTTTTTTTTTCCTTTGGTAAATACCCCCCCCCATTGGTCTCGATTCCTGGCCTAAAACTCTTTTTTTTCCATTAACTACAAGTTCTGGAAGTGAGATTGTAAGTATCAGGGGTTCGCTGAATAAGATGAGATTGGTGTATTAAAACAGAATTTGGGGCAGTTGGCAAGTGGTAAGGAAAAGGTTGGTGGAATAAATGTGATCATTATGAGAACTGCATTCAGATCATTGAATAACAAGTAAGACTTTATAAAAACTGCCCTGGCATATTTATTTAGTAATGCATTAAATACTGTATATAGTAGCATTAATCTTTTAAGCATATTAGCCATTCACATTGCTGATTTTCTTTAAAACAAAAAAAAAAAAAAAGATGTCTGTCCATTTTGTAATTATCTCCCCCTTCCCGATTTCCAGATCTATGTTTCACCCTCTTGTGATGCATGTCCAGCCTCTTCACATCCCCTCCTCCTTCTAATGATAAATTCCTAAATCTAATATCCCAAACATGACACACACTGCATGGACCACCCCTTAGACTTCTCAACCTACAAGCATTTAGTAGGATGAGGGGGAGTTAAGTCTTAACTAGGGCTGTATTTCAGATATGTTTTAGTTTCATTAAAGTGAAGCCTTTAGGTAGAGTTACCTTTAAATGCATTATTTTATTGGACAAAATAGAAGTGGGAAACTGAGGGAGTTCTTTCTTCCCTTGCATGGAATCACTGTGTGACGTCCATTTTGTTTATAATAATTAATAGTAATTTAATAGTAAACTGAATAGTAAAAATGCTTTATTTTAAAGTTTGAAATTATATTATCTATTTCTATATTTATCTCTCTCTCTCTATGTATGTACAGTATATACTGTATATACATTTTTTTTTGCAGTATAATTAGTGCATATTTCTTTTGTATTCTCACTTTTCATTTTCACATACATATGAGTGCTGTTATTCACTATGTTAGCCAGAGCAGCCGAGTATTTTGAGGTTTAATGAAATTTCAAGAAATCATTTCTTTCCTTGGAAACTATGGTGTTATATTGCCATCTACAGAAAACCCATCTTGATGTATTGCAAGCAGTGTCAGTGTAATTCATAATAAAAATCAAGAGCTGCTAATATCTTAAGAACAGAAACGGCACTTGAATAATTGCCTACTTCTTAAATATCCCATGAGCCTTTTTTTCTTTTTCACCCATCACATTAGTTGTTGAAAGAATTCTTCATATCTATGAGACTGTTTGCTTCAGGCCATGCCTGTAGTGATGATTATTGACCCTTTTTTTTAGATTCTCATAAATCTATAATATCTCTTTCTTCTGGAAAAAACAAACTATCCTTACAAGGCTTTATTTCTCACAAATATCCAAACAAGTTTCTCCTTTTCATAAAAAAAAAAAAAAAACAGAATTTAGTCACTAATGTGAAATAGCAAAGTGTGCATAATTTCAAATAAATAACATTTTTAATGCGAGGACTGTACTCGGTTTTGTAACAGAAGATTCAGTATTATGTCTGGGATAATTTAATTGAGTAGAATTAGATGACTTGCCAAGTTCCTGTGAATTCTCGAAATAGGTTAGTGTTCCTGTGGGATATACACAGAAGAATCCTTCCTTTGAAAAGCTTAATAATATTCTTTTGTTTGGCTCCCACAGGAACATGAAGATGCCTAAAGAGACTATACGTGATGTCCTTGCTTTATAGTGTAGATTATACTTGAAGGTTAATTGTTTAAATAAATTCTAGTTTGCTACTGGAGATTTTATTTTTAAGAAATGAAACCACTTATTACTGTAAAGAGCAATAATTTAAGGGACGTAAATACTTTTATCACACTTTCTTCTGGTTCACTAATTTGTTGTTTTCAGCTGTTGTTAAAACAGCTATGGTAGATTGTGTAACACCTTTTAACATAGCATGTAAGTATTGTCTCCTGAAAAATAAGTGGCGGTTAATGAGTATTTATCTCATTTCTATAGAACTACATTTGTGGATATTCTAATTAATGTTACCAAATAACCCCCATTTGTGATGTATGCTTATGTATTCTTTATAACTATGCAGAAACCAATGCAGTCCTTCATTGGCCAGTTTTATATTTCTTTTTCAAAGGGACCAGTGACATCTGCTGGAGCAAATCTATTAAGCTGTACATGTGAATGTGTCAAAGGGTATAACAAAATCAGTGCATTAAAAAAAACATATATGTGGGGACATTTTTCCCTCAGTACTTTTTCAGAAAAGTTTTGCAGACAAAATCAGCTATTTTCACCTCATCTTAAAACATGCCTTGATGAGCAATTGCTGCTAGCTTACATGCCAATGGCTTCCCCCCATGTAATTTAGAGCCATTTGTCTTCAAATCAAATACATGTGGTTATATAGCCTGGCTGCTACTGTTTCTATTTGATTAGTTGGAAGTAAAGCAAGTCCTACACTGCCTTCTAATATCAATACAGAAAGTACACCTCTACTAAATAATGCTAAATAATGGAGGTTATATATATATATATATATATATATATATATATATTAGGGTAGAGTGGTTGTGTTAGTCCAGAGATGCAAAAAAAAGAGTATTGCAATATGTATGTATGTATAATTTTATTTATAAAGCGCCACAAATTTATGCAGCGCTGTAAAATTCAGCGATTTAAGTACAATACAAACAAGGGAAAAGTGCATTAAACAATACAAGTAAAATAAAGCAAGGATACATCAAATTAAGTGCTAGGTTGTGATTGACACAAGAGGTTGGAGGTCCCTGCCCCAAGGAGCTTACAATCTAAGTGGGAGGAAGACTTACATACACAGATAGGACAGTAAGAGCTGTGGAGTCATAGGTCCATAAATACAAATAAATAGATCAAAATAAATATAGATAACAGACTTTTAGTCCAATAAAAAAAGGTATCACCAAGTACTGCAATATATATATATATATAAATTCATCTCCATCAGGTTAGCGCAAGCAGCTCATGTCAATATAAAAATGTCATGTCAAAATATTACATTCCATTGCTACCCAATCTGTTTTCATGCTTTCACTAGACATTTTTTTCATGAAAAAATAATTTTCAAAATTAAAATTTATCACACAGTTAACAAAGGTGCCAGGACTATAAAGGAATTGTCAAAACAGCCTGCTATGCCTAGCAGAAGGTACCAATGTCTGCTAAACTGTCACCTATGAAGCTCCACACTTACTGATTGAGCTCAAGTCACTTCAGCAACAATCTGCAGTGCATCTCTCAGTAGTAATGTCCTATGGGGCTGCCCCCTGACTGCAATTGTACTTCTCATTACAAATGAACACACACTGGCAAGTTCTATAAGGAGAGGATGTGATTCTAGCCTAATGAGTTTTCTTCATGAAACAGCAATGAGCGCGCTTGTTAATTCGTAATTTTTGTGTCATTTATTTGCCCTTTTATTAAGACCACAAATAACAAATATAGGGATGTATTTTATCAAATTAGAACTGAGGCAGTCCTGGATATAATGTGTTGTTCTTTATTGTCAAACAAAATCGTTTAATTGATTTTAATAACACCTTTTTAGTCAGTCCATCCCAGAATTCCTCTGGTTTTGGCTCAATAAACACGACCAAAGGAATTATGACTTTGTAAAGATATTAGCAAGACAGTTCCAGTGCAACACATTTTATGCAATTAAACAGAAATTATTTCAGTTGCTTGGAGCAAAGGAGTTAAATATATAAATCACACTTGACACTTGTATAGGAAAAAGGAAACCCTTGTAAAAGCTGCATGGAACCTAGTTGTTGGCATGGCAACATCTGCCTGGGCTGAATCTCACTAAATGTAATTCAGCCAGAAAATAGATTGGTGCTTGCAAACAACTGCAGATACACAATCCCTTTACAAATGGCATAACATGGTAAGGAAATAAACTTCAATATTTCAAACATTATGTAGTCAACATTTGTTTTTAGGTTTTATGGGCAAACATAATTGCATTTAAAGTTTATCTAATAATAGTGATTAGCAGTGCAATTGAGAGAATCGGTTATCATTGTGTAGTTCCTGATCTATTTGACCAGTCTAATTAATAAGACACTTTCTGTACTGTCCTCACTACACTTGCACAGAATCGCAGATAAAGATGAAATGCATCAGAGAATAAAGCAACAAGTGTACTTAGATGATTGGCATCCTAAAGGGATAGTCTCCTCACTTAATTACTCCCAGTATTTTATAATCCAATGTCATTTTTTGCAAAATGATGGTTTCGTTTTATCTACTTCAGTTAGCCTTTTTATTTCTAGCTGCTTTTCTCCTGCTAAAATAAATTCAGCAACAGCCAGAAAAGGATTAAAATTTTACTTAGTCTCCTCTAAACTGATTTTCTATTGCATCCATTTATATTAACTTACTTCTATATAGGTACATGTCAGTGCAGTGCATTGTGAATGTGCAGTGCTCACATTCAGATCCAGATGTTCAGCTGCACAATTCACTAAGGTTTATTAACCAGACCTTTGGTTAGTTTGCTGCAAATGTAACGAAATTACAGGAGGGACAATGCATACAGATAATTATAATTTGCATTTGTTTCTCCATCTCCTACCACTGTGTATTGGTGTGACTTTCTATTATTAAACTGGATTAAAGGATTCCACACTTTATGGCCATCTTGGTCTTTCTAAAGGTAGCTGTGGCCAATCTGGACTCACCAGTAATTTGGTTACTGGGTCCTATCTAGGTCACTGGGTAACCAATAAATGATCAGTGAGTGACCCCTATAGGTGATCTGAAACAGGAGTGCAATGTGTGCTGGGTACAATGGATCGATTTATTAAGATGTTGAAATGACCTTCCTAAATTTCCATGTGTAAAACCACACCAAAATGGAAAAATAGATCAAAAATGTGGCTCATTTGCTTGAATGACAAGCTTAGCCACAACAAAATTCCCTATTTTCTTATATTTTTATGTTTTGTCTTGGTAAGCCATATATGAACAAGATGCCAAGTGATATGTCAAAATCAGCATTCAAGTGAGTGGAACAGGTTTGTGGTAGTTTTAGACAAATAGAGAAAAATCGTACCAAATAACCTAGTCTAGCCTTGCCCTATAGCCTGCCAAGCTACAGTGCTATAAACAATACATTGTTTACTTAGTGCAAACTGAGAAGCTTATCAGTGCAAAGCTTGAGAAACACGTGCAAAGGCAGAATATGGAACTTTTCGTTAAATTCTACAGTATGGGTTTTACAATGAAATGAAAACAATGGCAGAATTGTTTGGGCTTGTGGTTCTAAACATAATTATATATGAAAAAGTGCAGTGTCCTCTAGTGGAGAAATTACAAATTGCACACAAACAGGTGATCCACATACTTCAACAATAGAGTAATGCATATTATATACAAATACAAATGTATGCAATACTTGTAAACCGTGCAATAAATCATTACCTTTACATATGTGTACAGTTATTTTAACAATTCATCAATTACTTATCCTAATATTATGAATGGTCTAGGGCAGTGTTTCCCAAATGCCGGGTCGCGACCCGGTACCGGGCCACCGAAAAGAAA
>WMED01001593.1:0-26934 GCA_019650415.1 Pipa parva
TGGGACCTTGATCCAGGGAATTATTCTGATCCTTCAGTGTAAGAACATTATAAGTTAAGGTGCCATACCAACAGGTGTCATTAGGGGGAGCTCTAACCTCACTAATGAGACACCATAAAACATAAATTAGTAGGACTGGTGATTTTGGGAGCATGTCTGATGCACCAAAATCCACCAATTGCTATACTTGTTACAGCAATTTTATTGTTTTCAAGATTATCCCCCATGGTTTAATCTCCACTTGAATTCATTTGCATAGTTACAGCTAAGAAGCAGTAAAATTGCATTAAAAGTGCAATAAAATTGCAACAAGTGTAAACTTGGCATTTTGATACAAATTGTAGCAGCAATTTTACTGTTTGAGTAGCAGCTACAGAGTTGACACTGTAAATGAGCACCGTAGTGTGAAAAAAATATGTCTCAATACAAACTGATGGTACTTACCTAGTTCCAGACACACTAGCGTATGATGCGCATACACTGGGTCTGGAAAGCTGTGTTTAGTTTTTGGCTGGCATATTATATGCTGTGCCCAAAATGCGACCACACAGGAAATGGTGTGAACGCCCAGGGAGCGTTCACACTGTTGCAGGTAAGTTCAAAAGAAAAATATGCTTGGCATATTTTTTTTTCACACTAGTGTATTATGCGCTGAGCATAATACTGTATTATGAACCTAGCCTAAGGAAGGAACTTTTTAGAGTTGAGTTGTGCAACACTAACCTTAATCAACTATTTATATAAATACCTGGGTAGGAACTATCATGTCTCTCTTACTGTAAAATTCTGTAACCTTGTCAAAAAGGCAATGACTGCATAAATTCTCTCAACAAATAATTTGCACAATCTTTTATTTCAATTTAACAGTTTAGTCTCTGACAATTATTTGGCCATCTGACTGTCCAAGTAAAGTAAATGTTATTGCAATGCAGTAGTAACATACTAATACAACTAAAAGGGGACCAGCACATGCCTATGAAAGAATAAGAGGTGGAAAGAATGTAAAAACTATAAAAACAAATACACGAAAATAATAGTAAATCCAAAAAAGGAGGAGGAGTAAGGTTGCGGTAGCGTTGTCGCCCGAAACATGTAATGCACCTGAATAAATTGAAGTTTTGCTATAGCAACCTTACTCCTCCTCTTTTTTTTTTTGGATTTACTATTATTTACGTGTCTGACAGGACATGTGGAATCAAGGTGGCACATCACAAGCCAACACTGTGTTGTTTATCTCTTGTAGAAGATTGCATTGCATGGATGACAGGTGCTACACACTCCACTAAGAATAAACAGTATGTAGAAGAGGTAATAAACTGTAACGCTGCACATACTAAACATTGAGTTGTACTCACGGTTGAGATTGCTCTTCAGCGTAGACAGCTTGAAGCCAGTGA
Source organism: Pipa parva (assembly GCA_019650415.1). Classification (NCBI taxonomy): domain Eukaryota; kingdom Metazoa; phylum Chordata; class Amphibia; order Anura; family Pipidae; genus Pipa; species Pipa parva. The sequence goes on from WMED01001593.1 coordinate 1,398, forward strand.
ATGTTCCATTGATATGAGTTGTGGTGTTGCCCAATGTAACAGTGAGGGGAACCACAGTCTCCTTCACAGCAAAGAAGCTGATAAAGACACTGATCAGCACCACCATGACCACCAAGAAGATTAGAAAAGTGGCTTTGGCGTAGATATTGGCACCAACAAGGCAGACAACTAGGCAGATGAAAAGCAGAACTGTGCCATAGAGAAACTCATACCAGTAGGACACAGGGAGTACGTGGAGTCCATTTTTCACTGCATTGTCTGGAAATATCAAAACATGTTCTGAGTCACAAAAACTGTTATTTGTACATCTGTTCCTAAACTACAGCACCCAATAACACCCTTTATATAGCAGGAGATGCTGACAGTTGTAGTTCAAAAAAAATGATCAGCCAAAGAAGTTTTGGATATGTGTATTCATGGAAGCGAGATAATGTGCAACCTCAATCTGGACTACTTATAGAAATTATATTTAACTAGTGGAACTTTTGATGATGTAAATAAAATCCCCCTCAGTCACATTAAAGCAATGAGCACTTTTCTCACTAACAGAAGGAGATCTATGAGTCTGACAAGCAAAATGGGAGGAGGACACATCAATATTTTGTCCCCTGGCTAAAGAAAATGGCACATAAAATAGAATACAAACTAATTCCTTTTAATTAAACTGCAATTTAAAACATGATATTTCATAGAGAAGTTGCATCTCTTTTAGAACTCTTAAACATACAGAGCAAATACATTTATGGCAGTAAGTTCTTTAGTATTGCAAAAAGAAGGTATTGCCAGTCTGTGATGAATGTCCACTTCATAGGCTAGCTCTGCAAAATGTATTTCTCTATTTAGCAGTTACATAGCAACACTAAGGCTAGGGAGATATGAGAGCGATTACATGTACTTTCCGCTGTGTTACAAATTGGGCACAAGTGTGTGATTTGTGAAAGGCTGCTGGCTACTTGACCGCTTAAAAACACTGGACATAAGGAGCAGGTCTGTCTTTGTAGGTAGAACATAAAAAAAATGTAACAAATGACATATTTTAATACATCACCTTCAGCATACTGTAATAGGTGATTCAGAGGTTTAGAAAACAAGACAAGCTGCCAGCAGAATGCAGAAGTTAGAGGAATAATGATCACTTTGCGAATTGCATTATTTCCAAGGTCCATCAGTAAAAAGAGCTCAGAAGAGAAGCAGTTAAGTTAGCTACAGAAACTTCTACTGACAGCAGAAAGACCCTCACTGCTTCCATCTCAGCATCGTATTCATGATTACAAGACATCCTTCTCTAGATTGCCATGAAATGAGTGGAAAATTAGGAGTAAACAACATTTTTATGAAGGGACAGTAAGCTGTGATTTCCAACAGCAGATCAGAGTGTTCTTTACTCGCATCCCCAGGGAAGAAAGTCAGAGAGTGTGTTTATCTCACGAGTCTTCATCAAGGCAGAGGAATCGCTGATGAGTAGGGGCCGCATCTAAAATTTCACTTCAGGGAGAGTTTGCTGCTCATGCAAATTGCAAACTATCAGGAGAAGGCAATGACAGAGAACTGGCAAATGGGAAATATCTGATCTAGCGCACTATTATACAGAACACAAGACAATTTTCAACTCACAAACCAACATATGCCTACTTAACTTCTTTTTGGTACCCATGGGAAATAACTAACTGTTCCACAATTATTTGTTAAGTCACCTTAGGACTTTAGTCATAAAGATATTTCTCTGACTTACTGACTTGAAATGTATAGCTACCGATCAGCAGATAGCTTTGAGTGGTCAGGCAAATAAATAGCAGCAAATATATGGTGGTTTTCCATGGGTGGTTTTGTTAGGAAGTAAGCCTAACTGTTAACAGATATTATAGAGTCCATTATCCACCTTTAAGTAAGTGATACTGGAAACTTAAGCAGATATAAGTTGTGGAAACACAATTAGACAACACTAGTCAGAAGGCAACTAAACTACCAGCAGGGAAACTGGACTGGCAGGGAAAACACACATGGACATGGGGAGAGCAAATTAACTGTCATGATCTAACTTAAAATCAAGGCACCAAAGCTATCCACTAACTATGCTAAATTTACACAATTTCTACTAGCGAACCAGCAACTTCCATTGCCCCTATGCTGGATAAACTGCACAGGGATGCTGGTAATAATATAAATTGTCTTTTAAACCTTGTTTAGGCTACAAGTTATGGGATTGTTTGTATTATTTTCATTAAGTAACTGGTTCTTGCCATAGCATTTGTTTACCTGATTTACATGGAACGTTTGTACTTTAAGTTCTGCAGCAACTCAGATTGCTTTAAGATTTCTGCACCAATTACTTTTTAAATAAAAACGAGAGGCCTTCATTAACAAATTGTCTGTTGTCTGAGAAACCTGATTCATAGCCATTAAAACGGAGTGTATGGAATGTCAGTATTGAATCCCAAAGAACAGTGTTAACTGGAAACCAACCCTAGCCTTGTGCCACAATATTGACAAGTAATATTATTTTCTTCAAAACTGCTACTTATGTACCAAGAAACTGTACTGAATTACTTACCTTGCGAGAATCCAAACATATCCACAATAGATTCTACCAGACCCAGGATGTACAGAGCACTGCCACATACATTGGCCAAGAAAAACATGATGCCAATGCTACCACCAAATTCAGGACCAAGCGCTCGACTAATCATATCTATATGGTGAAGTCAAGGTAGAAACAAGGCAAACAAATAACCAACCCAGAATTCCTTTTTTTCCTTGCAATAAATCTAAAAAAAACAAGACATGCAATAGTACACTGAATGCAACAACAGAGTGGCTAAATACAATTCACTTCAGGCTTCCAATCTGAGATTTTATATTACATTTAAAATTGCATTAATGAGGCAATGTAAAAATATCCAGGCAGAAAATGATAGTCAGTTCTTTGTGATACTATATAGTATCACACACCAAGATGCATATTTACTGTATGTTTTGCTGTAGAACCAGTCATCCCTCATTGTATATAGCTTTCAGCTACAGCGTAAATATGCCTCAGAACAGGTATGTTCATCCCACATTGTATATACCTTTCCACTATAATGGCAATATTGCCAATGGCTCTGCAATGCTGTTTATCCAGAGTCCCAGTTCTCTTGGTCTACTCTTTTTCTTGAAAAAGACCAGCATTAACATGACACATGTAAAGCATGGTTTTAAGGCCAGGGCTGCTGTAGGTTTTACGGTCAGGCTACATTTAGTTATTGAAATAAGTTTTCAATGTTTCCTACACACAGCCTCACAACTATAATATTTTTATAGAGGAAAGAATGGAAATTGTAACCCATGCAGACATGGCCATAGAATTCCCTTTTGAAAAACATTCACAACCCCAAAATAGTAAACCAACAAATACAACTCCCTCCATAAAATGAAAATGTTAGGTATGCAATGGACACAGGGGGATCCAAGGGGCTTGTTATTAGTTGACTTGTGTAGTCTAAAGGGGGTTATTCACTAAGGTGCAAATTCGACTGTTGAATTTGCAAACAGTGGATTCCCATAGTAAATCTGCTACAATTTTCCCATTGTAAAGTCGCGACAATTTTTTAATGTTCAGATTGCAACAATTTTCCCATAATAAAGTCGCGACTGCGACAATACTCTCATTATAAAGATGCGACTGCGACAGTAGCAGCCTATTGTAACTGTCTTTATCTGCCGAATTTGCACCTATACGCAACAATTTGGACTTTAGTGAATAATCCCCTAAGGGGGTAATTCAGGAACGATCGAAGTACCCTTGCGAAGCTTCTCATCACTTCGCCGACACGGGTACACGCTCACTGGTCTCAGAGATCAGTGAACGCTTTAAAGTTACTTCGGCTCAGCGAGGCGACTCAAGTGGTCGCGAGGTGAGCCGAAGTACCTTTAAAGCATTCGCTGATCTCTGCTTGCAGGAGACCAGTGAGCGCGTACCCATGTCGGCGAAGTGATGAGAAGCTTCGCAAGGGTACTTCGATCGTTTCTGAATTACCCCCTAATTTGCTAGTTGTTAAGCCTCCGAGGTGAAAAAATGCCATGTGTGAGAGGTGCTAAATACAAGACCAAACTTAATGATCACTTTACAGTGACAATTAATAGTGAAGTCTGAAATTTTTGGCTTGACTGTCTAATGATTAGAACTGTCCACACATCAAGTCAGAATTATATATTAGATAATTGGGGCCATCAATTAAATCTTTTGAAGACCCTTTAGGGCTGACCAAATAATGCATACAGAGACTGATCAAAATATTATATCACCACTCTGATCAGGAAAGCATTGGGCTGCTACCATTATATCAATGTCATTCTAATACACACAAACCAATAAAATCACCTAACGGAACTTTTTTAAAAGTACTTTATATATCATAATATGGTACAGTTATACATATATTATCTAAATAGTTTGCAGCTGTATCTCTATGCCGACATATATGCATTTGAAGCTCATTCTTTAATGCTGGTATGTACTGAATTTGTGATGTAACATATAAAGAAATATAAAATAATGGATATTTAATGCTGGGATTGTCACAGTATTCAAACCTTCCAGAACAAAAGTCAGACATATTATTATGGATGTAATGTTATTTGCAAAAGACTTTACTTAAAAGGAAAATGATTTAAAACATATTTCATATTCTGCTCTAACAAGAACCTGATCTTCTTTGGGCAGACATGATATGGACTGTAAAGTCCTCCATTAGAATGTGTCTAAATTAATTGTCTATAGAATAATTCCAGATCATTAAACAGTGAACCAATGGCCTTTTAGCTGCTGCAAACTAAACCTCCCATCATTTTCAAACAGCTAAAACACAGGAAATGGATGCTGGGAATGATATTTTGACAATAGCCAGAGGACTGATGCTGTCCATTATTGCATTAAGAAAACCAAAATGTGTTTCTCATTTCATTCATAAGGTAAATGTCACGGAAAAGAGGTTAATTCTTTAATAGCTATCCATTGGTCATGATAATACATGTTTTGCTAGAAGTACAGTTTGTCACAAATGCAAATGGACTCTATTTTATACAGTTAAATTGCATTTTTAGGTCTTTACTTTGTATTCTTCAAAAAAGCAAGAAATATGGTACAGTAATTTAATTGTATGTGAAAATGACATAGTATAAGAAAATTAATTAAGCAAAAGAAATACATTTAACAGATATCAGAAGGGCCAGATAATTCAATGAATTGTACATTTCAGATGATTGGGAAGAATGACTGTGGGCTGATTAATAAATTATTCCAGGCTAATGCACTTCTTTATCTGCATGGTCTTCTTGCAAATCATCTCTGCTGATGAACGACATAGTAATGGAAGAGTTCGTATGATAAAAAACATTGTGAACAAGGCTTGACGTATAAGTTAGAGTAACAGGTAATTTATAGCTAGAGAACAAAGGGAACAGCACTTACATGTCCTCAGATCAAACCTTAAAATGTAAATATAAAAGACAGAACTTGCAGTGGCCTGAGTCTGGGTGTGCAAATCCCTAAGAGAAATTGATTGTAAGCTCCACAGGGCAGTGATCGATGTGAATGACTAATCTCTGCATAATGTTTCAGTGCTATATATAAACAACGTAAAGTCAGTACTATAAATACCATAAACAAATAAATAAATATTGCCACTGCCAAGTAGTAGCACACCAATACTGTTGTAATCAATGTACACCTCCCTATTCACAGTGGATATTTTAATTATGTCTTTTTTGCCACCAAATTTGTCTACTAGACTGTTTCTAGTAGACACTAGAAAACCATAGGAACTAAAAATATGAGTTAATACATAGGCAGGAAATCTTTTTATTAGTATGTTCCTGATCTCGTTTCCTGGTAGGCCCTGGGACTTCAGTCCAACACTACTGTAGATTAAGTGAGTTCACACTCAACAGTAAACTCCTTGGGGGTTTGTTTACTGTATTAAAGGGTGAAGTTGCGTAAAGTCCCAAATTCACATCCTTTCACGACTTCACCAAAGCCACATATTTAACAAACTCTGCGATGTGATGAATTTGCTACCAGCTCAGGTGTTTAGGATGGTCGCGGAATTACGGAGTTCTTTGCATCACTTTTCATGCACGTGCACAGGTAATTTGGCTATCCAGCAAGCAATGGAGTCTGATAAAGGAGCAATTTCCACAAGGTGTACTGCTCTGAACACAACCATTTCTCTTCACTACATCAGAGTGGCGAATAGGAGGGTTTATGGCAGGGCTCCAGTGTTGCATAAAGCAACTGTTTATTCAAAAGTGACAAGAAATCCTGCGACCAACTGACAACATGAAGACAATATGGACAAGGTGACATAGAACGGAATGGATTATTTATTTAGTGCAATTAATGGGACACTGTGAGGATGACCTCACTGCCCTTCCCCATTGGGGGAATTCACCTCACTTCGCATGAGTCCGCATCCTACTATTGTCTGACTGACTACGCCGCACTATGTATCCAACTTTGTCCACTTGGAAGACAAGTCTATGAGCTGCTTCATGAATAAGGAGAAGTGAATTCCCGTCTTCCTGATAGTAGTGACGCTAACAGATGCAAAGTAACTACACTATACAAATTCACCTTTTAATAACCCCTCTTATGTACTGTTGTCAGTTTCCTTTGTACTTGCATTAGTACAATTTTCAGTGTTGAATTTCTCTGGCTGTTGCCTGCTGTGCTAACTAATGTTTGGTGGCTGTAGTGGATCAGTTCATTACTTGTTTATGCTTTTTGTTCCTGGAAATGGCTGGGAGAATAGATTAAACACATACAACAGGTAACAATGGCCAGGAGTTTACTACAGGCTAAGGGGGTTATACTGTAAAGCCCAAATTCGACTGTCAAATTCTCAAACAGAGGATTCCCATAGCAAATCTGTGACTGCGACAATTTTAAAGTTACGGCTGTGACAATTTTTCCATAGTAAATTTCGACTGCAACAATATTCTCATTATAAAGAGGCAACTGCGACAGTAGCAGTTTATTGCGACTGTTTTTAGCTGGTGAATTCAAACCAGTACGACAACTCGCACTTTGGAAAATAACCCCCTAAGTTAGGACTCATTTACTAATTCTGCAAGGTTAAGCGATTTATTCTAATGCAGCTTTAATATGTGATTAGAGTGACACACAAAATATTTTTAATAAAAGGGCTCCGATTTTTTTTTTTTTTATCCAAATTAGGTTGTTAACCCAGTGCCACCTGGCTGAAAATAAAAAAACAAAAAGTGTATTCAATCAATATGAGAAGTACCCCATTTCCCTGAAAAAGACATCCCCCAAAAATAAGACCTAGTGTGTCTTTAGAAGCAAAAATGAATACAAGACCCTCTCTTATTTTCAGGGAAACATAGTATGATAAAGAATGTATGAATGAAGAATGTAGCTTTGCAGTATATTAAAGCATTACAAGGTATTTAACTGATTGTGCCCAGCAGCAGTACACTAATAGTACTGCTGCATGATCAGCTTGCTTCTTACTATCCTTTGCCCACGATCGTGAGATAAAACCCTCCCTGATGCACCTCTTTTCAGGTCCCTGTATGTGATGTCGACTAATTTTTTTAGATTTGCACTTCAGTGGCAGTTGCACCAAAATAAGGAAAGGGCTGGCGGTTTATGGCACATTTAGATTTCCCAACTGCTGTATTATTCAGGACTCCCCTTTACTTTCAGGACTCCTCATTTGCCGTATTAGCAATTCAAATTCTGTTACTATTTTGATCCAAATTTACAATAGAAGAAAAAACATTTTCAACATTCAATGAGTCTCTAAAACAGACATAAGAGGTAAATGTACCCCAAACATGAAAAAAGAGATGATATAATACCAATCCTCCTGCATCCTGTCTGTATTTACAACCAGTATTATGTAACAATAGTAGCTATGAAATCATTTATCAAGGAAATGGCCTGAGACTACAAAATGAGGTACAAGTATTATAAATGGAAAGTGAATTAATAGGTTAGACAAGAGAACGTGGAGTCTGTTTTAAGAGGTTGCAAGGGAGAGCAAAGTGAAAAATCTGAAGGCAGACTATAGAGAGAGAAGACTTCTGAGGATCTGAGGATGTTCTTTAGTTACTTTATGTATATGGAAGAATTAAATAAATTCAAATGATTTTTCATATAAAAAGTAAGAGTAGAATGCTCAGTCTGACAGTGATGTCTAGTAGAAGCAGAAAGGTAAGATCAACCCAGTGATGCAAGGCCAGAAATGCTAAGTGTGTCTTCTGTTTGTTATAACACTCTCTCATTTGCTTTTGCAATGCTGATTAAATTGACCATTTAACATCTTTGGTACAATTATTTATAAAGCACTAACACATTATGGAATATTTAGCAACTGGAAAGTAGCAATTAAAATACCCGCATACATGCATAAATTGCTTTAAATGGAACAGGGATATTGCACGTAAAATGGATAATGCATCAGTATGCAGAAATCAGCTTAGACAAAAGGTTTATGAAGCCCCCTTTGCTACAAGCTTAAAGTTATTCCTTTTGCCAGCAGCGCTCTCTTCAGGGTATACACACTAATGCATTTTATTAAAGGACCAGTAATACCCAAAAAATAAAAATCTGGATTGGAACAGTAGTTATTTAAATAAGGTACCTGTAAAAATCTTGTAAGTTGAATTCATGAACTTTAATGCTTTCTGTCTGTTATTATCTTTGCTGATAGCAGCCATATTGTTAAACAGACCTCCGCCTTAGATAATACATATTCAAAAGGTGGGTCCAGATTTCATATATAATGTCTCTTAATGTATTTGAGACATTCTCATTTTTATTTGTCATAATGTTATTTTACACATGCCAGTGCAGTCCCAAGGTGTACACATTGTGGACCAAAGTCACTAATGTTTAATAGACATAAACACATCATGGTGCACCAAACCATTTTTCTGACCACCAGGTCCTTCAAAAAATTCTTATAGTGAACACAATAACAAACCCCAAATGATCACTTATCCCCAATATTTTAGGAATAACTTTTACAAAGTTTGTAAGTTTTCATTTTTTTTCAGGTAAATAACCATTCACCTCCAAATTTAGATATTTGGGTTGCAGGAAACCTATGACATAGTTATGCATTTTAACATTTCTCTGATGTGCTAATGACTTGTGTGCTAGATGAAAGATTTGTTTATGCCTTTGCTACAAAAAGTTGCTGTTTGCATTTGTGCGGCCATCCCCAGAAATCTGTGTAATTACAGAGACATGTAGCATTAAATGCGAGTGGGCAGCTCACTCTAACCTCTGGGATAATTGTATAAGGTTTAGATCTGTCTTGAAAGTGGAAGGCGCAAATCCCTGTTCATGCTTCAATTTTACAGAGCACAGTATGGCTTTTAAGCTGTGGGTCTCCTTTGTTCCATTCCCTCTGGGGTGCATCTTAAAAGGCAGAATGGAAAATGAGCATCATGGAAATAAAGTGTCTGCACATTAACACAGAGTGAATATGATATGAAGGACCCTATTGTCTAGCCTTGTGTGGGGCTTTCTATCAAATGTACCATGGACTAAAATAATGAATCCAGATTAACTCAAAGGCAAATATAGTTTAACCCATGTCTGGCAATTCAATCCTGCTGAATAACACTGGTTGCTAATACAATCATCTGAAATGATTTCTGCCTGTTTCTTTCAGCTGTAAAAATTCTGGAGTGTTTTAAACTGATGCAGCTGATGCTGTACGCTAAAAATACATACTCATTATTAGAGTAATTAAAAAAAGGAGGGCCAGGAAGCCACTACTTGGCAGTAAGCTATACACAATTCTTTTTATCCATTCCTATCTGATATATCTTTATCAAAAGGAATATTACAGCAAAATGTTCTCCACAACAAATCTCAAGACTGTTACAAGCCTGAAGCTGTACCCATATTTCATTTTACCCAAAATCCTTCTGGATAAATTGAGAATATCCTAAACATTATCTAATAGAAAAATATTACAATGTAATGTAACATATTTGTTTGTCTGTCTATTACATATGTTTGTCTATCTTTCTATCTTTGTCTACCTTTCTCAGTTTATGGGCATAATGATACTTGGCAGCATATACTATAAGATTATCATTTATTATTTGCCAGATGATGATCGTCAGTACTCAATATTTTTTTCTGGTTATCCAAGAATAACATAAAATAACCAGAAATACAATTTCTTAAGAAGGGCCACCTACCCAGGCTAGTACACTGCCATGATGTGGGCATCCACTTACTGCTGTAGAACAGTGGCAATGCACAGTTACTGAGTGGCAGAGAACATTTTCTGATATGTTAAAATGCTAATATTTATGGCAAGACAATATGTTCCTAAAATATCCTAATGAATGTTTTGGTTTAATTTTTATAATATTCCATGGGTAGGGAGGTAGAATTGAAGCGAATCATAGAGAAAAAGAGGGTTGCACACATTCAAGGTTGCCTCTAATACCTTCCTTTCACTTAACCACTGTGAGCGGTATTATAAACAATGTACCTGACAAAGGGAAGCAACTGCCCCTGAAATGTTCATAATACTAACGTTCAAAATACTAAGTAAAAGGAAGGTACAACACTGCAACCTTGAGTGTGTGCACCCTCTTTTCCTCTATGATTTCCCTGTATTATTCCATGATGCTATAACTCACCTAAGACTACAGCACCACAGAATTTTCTACTGATTAAAGGTGCGCATCCCTTTCTCCAAACCCTGGGTCAGCGGCCCAATCATGTTCAACAGAATAAATTGTAAAAAGCAGCAAATAGATTGGTTGGAACCCAAAAAAACTTGTACCACAGGGAACACTGTAATATTTGCAACATTTTTAAAAAATACACATTAAGGGCGATGTTTAATAAACTCAAAAAGACCCAATTTCGTCTTTTCGAGTTTATTCCCGTTGGATCTCGGCTGTTGCTAAATACATAAATATAAAACTTTTTTTTTTTTTCGATCGATATTTACCAATGGAAAGTTTTCAATCGAGTTGGATCGGATTTTTCACTGAAAAGGTAGACATACAAGTACTTTACCTTTTCGATCGAAAAGTTTCTATCAGTAAATATCGATTGAAAAAAATCAATTGATATTTACAGCGAGAAACAGCAGAGATCTCGAGGGAATAAACCCGAAAAGACGAAATCGGTTATTTTTGAGTTTATTAAATTTCGCCCAATTTAAAGGTTTCCCCTGGTTGCAATAAAATTCTGCTATTGGTGCATCACTGTGCTTCCAGCTGAACATGATCTCAGATTATATGCAGCACACAATGCACAAGGTAGGAGTCCTCAGGGCTATGCATTTAATCCCTCCCTCCTCCTGAACATAGGGAACCTGAGCAAGCCACTCGCTTTTCCTATACAGCCGATGACATTGCCACCCTGTTATACACTTCCTTGCTCCAAGCAGATGAAAATTATTCAGCAGTTATTAAAGCCTTGTACAGTGGCCTTTTGTGCAAAATTAAACAGTCAGCGGCAAACTGAATTGGATGGTATTTTCCTCACCAGTAGTACTAAAGTATTTTTCTGAACATGCAGTTCAAACAACTTGTTTTTATGGGCTATGCTGCCATCAAGTGGTTATAAATAAGAAACAAATAGTTGCATTTGTTACTGTGTCTGAGATACATATATTTTTTTTACTTTTTACACACTTGTGATTGCCCAACTGTAAAAGCTTTAAAAATGCATTTCAATCCAGTGATCTGTTTAAAACACATGAAAAATTATATTGCATAGTAAGTGTTCTATTATGGCCATAATTTTAAGATGAAACTGAACAATTTTAAACAGCAAATTTAAAAACCTTAAGGGGGGTAATTCACGATACTCTGAAGTGAGGTGCGGAGTGTTCGCCTTACTTCGGAATGACTGAGATGCGCTCGTTGATGTCCTGCACGCGGGCATCAGAGAGCGCATTAAAGGGATTCCAGTCTCAGCGAGGCAACTCTTTTGCTCTCTCCGAGACTGGAATCCCTTTAATGCGCTCGCTGATGCCCGCGTGCAGGACATCAGCGAGCGCATCTCAGTCATTCCAAAGTAAGGCGAACACTCCGCACCTCACTTCAGAGTATCCTCAATTACCCCCAAGGGCTTTATTCACTAAAGAGTGAATTCACCTGTCAAATTCACTTGCTACAATTCAAGTTGCATCACTAAAATAAACGCAAATTCACTTCTCATTATTGACTGGGGGCCTTATTGACTAAATTCCGAATTCACCTCACTACAATTCAAGTTGCATCATCAAAATAGTCACAAATTCACTTCTTACTATTGACTAAGTGGGGAATACACTTGTCAACCAGGCAGACAGTGGAAAATGCTGCCAGATATGTAGTGTGACGTAGTCAGGAGAATAGGAGTAGGATAAGAAGTCATGCGGAGTGAGGTGAATTTGACAAGTGAAGGGCAGTGATGTCAGTCTCACCATATCCCACTAACTGTATTCTGTGAATATTTTATTTCTATGTCACTTTGTCCCTAGTTCATGTAGTAATTTTTGATGAAATAGTCGCCTTATGCGACACTGGAGCCCAGCCATCAACCTCTCAATTTGACAGTCTGAAACAGTGAAGTCACCTAGTTCACCATTTGCTCCTTTAATATGCAAAAAAGATTAGCAAGCAATCCTGGGTCTTGTAAATAGTTAAAACATCAAAAATGTATGAACTCATAATTTAAAAATACATATTAATCCATAAAGTGCAAATTACAGTTTATGTGCCAGCCTACCCTCTCGGGCCTTGATTACGTCCGTTCAGAGGCAAAAAAGAAAGGTGCATTTTCACCTTTGACATGCTCCACAGCTTAGTTAATAGTAAGAGTACTTGTGCACGCACAGACAAAGAGACGTCCATAAGTTTGTGACTATCAGAGACGCCAGAATTGGTTGCATATCTGCCACTTAGCAGATTTTAGTCCATAAACGAAAAGGAGAAGTGGAGAATAGATGTGAATTCATAACTCTATGCGACTATTTGGATTTTAGTCAATAAGGCCCTATGACTTACAAAGTCCTGCATTTCATCATTTGACAAACTGGTTTATCTGTATAAAAGTAATAGTGATGCACCCAGGTTAAACAGCAGATATTAAGGAATAATCTAGCAGGTCTGAGAACTACTTTAAACAAATTTTAAAAAATACATACTTCACCAGACAATTTAAAGTTGCGGCTGCAACAATTTTCCATAGTAAATTCGGAACTGTGACAAAATTCCCATTATAAAGATGCGACTGCAACAGTAGCAGTTTATTGCAACTGTCTTTAGCTGGCGAATTCACACTTTTACGTGACAATTCGGACTTTGGCAGACTGCTCGGTGCTCCAATGAAGGAACCTGCGTTTTAATAATTATATCACCCATCTCAGACCCAGGGAGAACCTGTACAATATAGGATCCCTTTTAAAATGTTAATCCATGAAATATATATGTATTTTGAATGCAGATCCTTTGTTTGCTTAAAATCAGTGGAATGCACAGCACGGATCTAAACTTGGGAGTCTTGTTTATTAAAGCAGATATAAGGTAAAGTGACCAGTTCAGTCTTTTAACTCATTTGTTTCCTTTGCATCTCTTGTTATTTTTAAACATGTGGCCAGTAAAAGGAAAGATTTGATCACCATACTCTACAGACTTACAAAGAAGTATAGTAACAATTTACTTACTCACTTTAACACTGGGTTAGGATTGCCATCTCATCTCTTCAAACCTCAACACATAAAAAACACACACACGAAAATGCTGGAAAGAATTATTTCAGTACAGCAAATACATGTCTCCCTCCTAATGATTCAGAAAAATGGTACAGTCAACACTCTCTAGAACTACCTTTCCCAGAATACAAAGGGTAGAAGCTCCACCCCCACAACTATATAAAATGATGTCACATTAGACCCTATGTGACAAAAATATATAATTTTTCCTTGGTTTACAGAAGCCACTGGCAAAAAAAAAAAAAATTAACATAGAGACCCCACTGGCTGTAAATTCAGCTTCTCCTACAGGAGATGCAGGTGTGTAACAATAGGGGTAACAGTTGTCATTGCCGAGGTTGAAGCCCCCAGGAGTCACAGCCCCATAGCCACAAATCCTGCAACCCCTCTTTAGCCACCCAGCATCTGCAGCACTCCCCCAGATCCCAGTAAGTGTTCATTTTCTTTTTCAACATTTTTTATTAAAAAGTGCTAATCACTGAATCACTATGTCAAGCCTGTCTGTAGGTGAGACTCACATTCCTCGAAAAGCACTGCAGTCTGCAGTAAGCAAGGTGCTGCTAATATGTTTGCATTTTGCAAGTGCATGCAAATTCAGCACTCCGCTTTACACATTTCTTTTTCATTGATTGACATTTCCCTGCAGACTTGGGATTCCCTCTGTGGCTCTGCATCCTGCTTATTGTGCAACATGGGCAACAGTGATCACCTCTGCATCTTCAGAAGAGAGTCACAGAGATCAAAAGGTCCAGAAAAGCATCATATTTACTCATCATAAATACAGTAACTCAAAAAGAAGTCCTGCATAGTTTGCTGAAGTATGAAATGTGCAAATGTTGTAGGAGTAATCCCAAGCATTTAAGAACAAGGTGCCTGCCGTTCTGTCATTGTTTGTGAACAAACATTAAACCACCAGTAATACCAAGTAAATAAAATTACTATATAGGTCAACATGATAGTTATTCAAGCAGTATGAATTTCATGTTTAATTCTTGATTTGTATAGATTCGTTTACTGTCTTTCTCCACGGGGACTGCAGCCATCTTTTAGAAATTGGGCTTTCTGGGGTACTTTATGAAAATGAATTATCTAATGTCCCATAGAAAACAATGGGACTAAGCAGGAGCTTTTTAACTCAATAGAAAAAGATGGCCGAAACCAGTAGAGAGGAAGAGACAACAACACTGAATAAAGAAACAGAAGCTTAGCTTTAAATAGAGCATTTCCTGTGTAGGAATAATTGCCAAACCAATCCATTCCAATTCTTTCTTTCTCTTCCAGAAAGAGCAGATCCTTTCTTTTAAATTACAAGAACAGCCCTTCAACCCGTTTACATTCAAGGTCAGACTGGCCCAATGGAGGAGTGGAGGAACCCAGGATGTGAAGGCCCAGACTGTACCATTTATTTTTTAAGTCGGGGAAACATGCTAGCAATTCTCTTTTCTGTAGCCACATTATTTTGTAAGGAGATCATCAGAGTATGCCAACACTGCAGCAAAAATAAAAGTACAATGCTCAGAAACGCTAGTGTGGCCCTCGCCTTGAGCTATTCTAAATTTGCTGAAACCTTCTGAAATTTGTAGCAAATTTATGTCCCCTCCTAATTGCCACAGGTTAAAGCAGAAATTAAGGCCAGCTGAATATTTAGGGATTCTCTGCACATGCCATTAATAGCATTCATCAGTAAATATGGGGAGTGTGAAAAATGCTGAATACTGAAGCACTGATCTCCACTTTAATCCATGGCAATCAATAAGTGACATAACACCTGTAAAGGTTTCAATACAATTAGGATATTAGCTGTGGTAAGGCTAACCCACAGAGCAGCATAGAATTGTGGGGCCAATTTGAGTACACTAGCCCATCAAGCACTGTCCTTATCAGTACCTGATGCTCCCTCTGCTAAATATAACAAAAGAAGTGAGACTGAGAAAAATCTTAAGGTCAGTATATGGATCAGATTGACAACTGAAGGTATTTAAATGAACTGGAGTAACACTCACTGATTATAAGAAAAAGCTGAAAGATTGACGTTACCTAAAAGGGAAGAGAACCAAATGATAGGAGAAGTAGAGCTAAATCCATACATGTCAATATTACCACATATGCACAGAAAATATTGTCACTTTCCTGAAGGATACAGTAGGCTCCACCAGCATCCAGTGCACCATTGGTAGAGACTGCACAGACGGAGAGAACAGTCATGCTGATGATAAAATAAGACAAGATAAGCATTCCCACAGTTTCATAGAGACCTGACTGTCCCACCACAAACCCTGCAGGGAACAAGAAGAAAAACAGTAGGTTAATTGTTTAGAAAAACAAACAATGATCTTGTTTACCTGCGATTAGAACTATTGAGCAGGACTGTACATACAATTACATGTAGAAAAATACTATTAGTTCCATACTGGTGCAAGGAATAGGGAGCCTGAAGCACATAAAAGATGTAGGGTAGATATGAATGGGAGGTTGGGAAAAGGTGAGAGCAAAAGAGGTAGGGCTAGGTTCAGTTGCATAGAAGAGAGGCAAAAAAGATGAGAAATTCAGGAAAGAGCAGGAGAATTGGGAGCCTAAGTGGTTTTCCTACCACTGATTGTTTCATGGGCCTGAGAAGTGGGGTGGTATAGAAAATGTCAAGTGTATAGGAGTCTGCCTCAAGAAATAGGGAACTGTAGATATTTGAGATTGAGATGCCAATTTAGGACAAGGATTTTTCTTGCTGAGGGGGTTAACTTGTGGCAGATAGGGTAATGTGGTTTGGATTTCCAGTGGAACCTTTTGGGATCATCTGGGAGTTTGAATATGATGTTAATGCTGCTGTTGTTATTATAAATAAATTGTTAATAAAATGCTGTGGCCTTTTAAGTGCCAAAAAAGGTGAGTAGTTGTGTTTTAATTAAAGGTAGGTGGAGGTCATTTCAATGGTATAACAAAGCGAGAATTAAATAGTAGTAGTAATAAAGAGATGTATCTGCAGTATATGCCTAAGGCTTGATTTAGCAAGGGAACTTAATTCAGCTCCTTAAGCAAGTCATTTTATCTTCCTCAGACAACCAAAATTAAATACATGCATAAAATATTCATTATATTATAGTGATCTTATATGAAAAACTTTTCCATTAGCCAGTATTAGCTTTACAATGTCTGTGTTAATATGCTATAAATATTGTATCTGATTGCTTAAGTAAGTTGTATATCAGCTGTTTGTGCCTTGTCCATTTTGTCAGGGTTCATATTTCATTCACATGCAAACAAAATCTTGCATAGAATAGTGGATTAGTTTAAGTGCATAGGGGATCACTATTTCTATTACTGATTATATAGCGCAGTACATTGTACAGAGTACAAATGCAGGAAGTGTAGTAACAACCACTGTGCAACAAGCATTACAGCCAACGTTATGGATATGGGAGCAGGGTGATGTCATATGACGATAATAAAATTGTATAACAGTAATAAAAAATATAAACAAAAAATATCATGTACATTAACAATGTGTTACACAAGAGATCACAATGAGGACAGCAAAGCAAGCAGTTCCTTTGTAGTCCAAGAGGACAGAGGATGCGGACGAAGCACGAACCACATCATAATGGCACTGCTGATTTGGTAACTAAGGATTAAGGTGGATTAAACCTATTTTCTTTGTGTATTCTTGGGTCAGTCTAGAAACTGCTCATTGGTGAATCCATTCATGGGCGAAATTGATTAAACTCTGAAAAGCCCTTTTGGCTTTTCTGAGTTTAATCGGGAGAACACTCTGAAGATTCTCACGGTAAGTATCGCGAGATTTGCTTCGATCAATACTTTCTATTGAATTTATACAGTATGGCTACCCTTTCCATTGATATATTCAATAGAAAAAAGTTTCTCACGGCAAGTATCAATTGAAGCAAATCTCGCGATACTTACCGTGAGAAACTTCAGACTGTTCTCCCGATTATTAAACTCGGAAAAGCGAAAACGCTCTCTTCTGAGTTTAATAAATATCACCCTATTATAGAGTCCTTGTTACACCAAAACACTTGCTATCTCCTTGGTCTTATTACCCAATGGCAAAAAAAAAAATGTGATCTGAACATTATGCCTGTGTGAAGGAAAGGAAAGCTGTATTTTCTAGTCATTGGTCTGGTAGTACAGATTCATCATTGGGCACTTATACATTTTGCATATATTAATATAAAATGTATAAACAATGGCAGCGTCAGACAAAAGCATAATGCTCCTCAGGTATACTGCAGCAATGTGCTTCTCACTTTATTTAAGCACTCATGGGCTGGCTGCCAATAAGGTAGTAGGTAAGCTTGAGGCTTTAATGTCTCTTTAAAGAAGGACTAAAGTAAAAAAATAAAAAAGAACTGTTGAAATACTTGCCTTGTACAGAGCCAATTGATTACAGTCACAGCATGAGCTTTTTCTTTTTTAAACTGGCAGATGTGGGGCATTCTAAGTGAACAATTCAATATTTTGCACTTTCGCTTCACATTGTAATGGTGTAGTGCTTGATGGTGTCTGTGTAGAGTCATATATGATTATCTACCACTGGTAAAGACTGATTCGGGGTATTACAGGTGGCTACAGGAGAATTAAAAGGCCATTTGGAGAGGCAGATAAAGATGTGTGGGAGAGGCAAAGAGTGCATGTAGGTGCCTGAGGAGTAAACACAGCTGTTGGTTTGAAGGCCCATTTTTATCTAATGGTTTTTTTTTTTTTTTATGACAGGCTTATTTGCACACTCCAAGAAATGTGCCGTTGAGTTAAAGGAAAATCAGGGGGTAATTCAAGATAGTGCGAAGTGAGGTGCGGAGTCCTCGCCTCACTTCGCACTGGCTGATATGTGCTCGCTGATAAAGATGTGTGGGAGAGGCAAAGAGTGCATGTAGGTGCCTGAGGAGTAAACACGGCTGTTAGTTTGAAGGCCCATTTTTATCTAATGTTTTTTTTTTTTTATGACAGGCTTATTTGCACACTCCAAGAAATGTGCCGTTGAGTCAAAGGAAAATCAGGGGGTAATTCAAGATAGTGCGAAGAGAGGTGCGGAGTCCTTGCCTCACTTCGCACTGACTGATATGTGTTCGCTGATGTCCTGCACGCGGACATCAACAAGCGCTTTAAGGGGATTCCAGTCTCGGCGAGAGCAAAAGAGTTGCCTCGTCGAGACTGGAATCCCTTTAAAGCGCTCACTGATGTCCGTGTGCAGGACATCAGTGAGCGCATATCAGTCAGTGCGAAGTGAGGCGAGGACTCCGCACCTCCCTTCGCACTATCGTGAATTACCCCCTCAGTATTTGGATTAACAAGATTGACCCAATTCAAAATCAGAAAGTTAGAACATTCCTAAAGGTTTGGACCTAATATTGTCTCTATAGCAGCTCTGTTGATGAATCTAATTAAAATATCCATGAGTATAGTATAGTATCCATAAATAAGTAAAGTCCAGAAGCAGATATCCATCATCCATCCAGGATTTAAACAAGATTCTAAGGATTGGGGACATTCTTTGGTTACCTAGAACATAAAGCCAAGTTTACCTACAATGAAGCATGTGAACTGATATCGTTCATGTGCCTTGCTTCATTGTAACAACATGGTTAGGTGGGGTTTGTTTAACCAACACCTACAACATTGCTGCAGTCGGTTAAGATATAAACAGACAGGAAGCAATAACATTTGTGAATTCAGCTTCAATGATAACATGTTTACAAGTGTTGTATTTGAATAACTGCCATGACATGCAAATGTGAATTTTATTTATCTGATGGTACTGGTCGTTTAAAACAATCTGTACATTTGTTTAGATGTATAAATACATATTTGTGGTGTTATCCCTTCACTGATTTGGTTATACCCAGGGATACAATCAAATTCTAAGTTTGTTTATTGAGATACATGCAACCAGATAAATCTTGCAGACACAATAGGTGGTTGAAACAATTAATACAAAAAAAAAAAAAAAACCTCTAAAAATACAATTTGTAGCATTGTTATTCTCTTTTGTGGCATTTCTTTAAGTGTTTCATGCACACTAATCTTTCTACGACAGTTAAAAAAGAGAGACATGCAATATGTGGACTAGTTACCTACACAATGTGCCTCTATATTCCTAGCATAACCAGCACATTATCCAAACATGTAATCTTCCTGAATTTTAGCCCAGAATGAAAAACTGGAATGTGACGCTATGGTGCTATTGTGGAGAAATGTGGTAATTTGTAGGGTATTCTAATAGGACATGTAAGCACACAGAAAGAGATAACATAAAAAAATAAACCTAATGATTAAACTTAATAAAGGATTTCTGGTTTTATATACAGGTATCTTCATTTAAAGGACCAGTAACAATTAAAAAAAAAAAAAAATTCCTATTTGGATTACAATGGCTCTTATACACAGCACTTGCAAAACTGTTATCTTTGAAGTTAAATTCATGAATTGTGTTGCTTTCTGTTTTTATCTTTAGTGATAATACCATTTCCTTAAGGCTAGGTTCACAGCGCATAGCATAATACGCTAGTGCAGCGGTTCTCAACCTGTGAGTCGCACGACCGTCCCACGGGGGTTCAGAACAGCTGCAGCACCTGGAAGCGCCCGCAGGACCCTTCTTATAAGGGTTCCTGCGGGGTGATGTTCGGCCGAAACATCATCACGTACGTGCGTCACGTGTTGATGTTCGGCCGAACGTCACCACGTGACGCACATACGTGATGACGTTCGGCTGAAACGTCATCACGCCATGCGCAGTGACGTCAACCCTGGGGGTCGCGGTGAAGAAAAGGTTGAGAACCACTGCGCTAGTGTGACAAAAAATACAGCTCTATATTTTCCTATGTACTTTACCTAGTTCCGCATACACCGTGTCCGGAACACTGGGTGTTGCATTTTGGCTGGCGTACGATACGCTACACACAAAACGCGGCCAGATAGGAAGAGCTGTGAACACCGAGGGAGCGTTCACACTGTCGATGGCAAGTACAATAGAAAAATACACCAGAGTTTTTTTTGTTCACACTAGCATATTATGTGCTGTGCATCATACGCTAGTGTGAACCTAGCCTAAACACACCTCACCCTGTCTCATTGTTTTCTATGGTGCTATTGATAATACATATTCAGGAGGTGGGCCCAAAAGCCCAATTTGTAAAGTAAATATCTTACTTTCTAGATACAATTTAGAATTTTTGGCAGCGCACACTGAATCTATAGCAACTATAAATGCGTTTGCTGCATTAACATTTTTTGTTGTTACTGGGAAATTCTGCTAAACAACTGCACCTGTTAACACTCAGTGCCCACAGTGCCTACTATACCCAGTTTCAATAGAACACAGTGCTAGGCATATTATGTGGCCTACCTCTCTCTATGGCATAGATTTCCTAATTAGATTTTGGGGCACTGATAGATTTGCAGAAATACTAACACGTTATCAGCATATCCTTTTGATCTTGTAAGTTGTGAGGCTTGGCCACAATGGAACGTGGTTGAAAACCTTATACATTCCAATGAAACTCAGTCAGATTGAGATATAAGAAAATGGGGGCCAAGTCAACACTGAATTCTTTGTCATGTTCCTCATAGCATACCTGCACAATTTTTGTTCCCACAATTAGGAAATACTGTTGCTAGGAATATGTATCCTTGGTCTGCAACAATGAATAGGTAGGTAGTATGTGTCAAGCTAACATGTACACGAATGCAAGGGGAAAGATTTTCAAGCAGAACATTTCCCAAAGAAAAACACTGCCTCTGTAGACATACATTCTTCCCATAGTGCATCCTAGTGCTATCTCTTCCCCAGGTAAGTGATATCCCTTCCCTAGAGAACAAAAGAACATGTGATTTGTAATGGTATTCCATCTTGTTCCACTGCTGTATGGTTGAGTACTGATGCTTATCTTTCAATGTTTTAGGCACTTTTGATAGTGGACAGGGGTCAGCATGGACATTGTGACCACTCTATAACTACACAGACCAACACACAGCAAGCAGTTATGAGCTGTAAATTGCATCACCTTTACATAAAAAAACCGCAGTGCATTTTTTAGCAATTTGTGCAACAGCAGCTCTTCTGTGGGACCAGATCCCCTCTCCACAAGCATCAGTGAGTCATTGCCTCTGTGGCCTTTTCACCAGTTTTTCTTTTATTCTCTGGGAGAAAGATCTGAAAGATCTGTCCCTTGTTGAAGTTACTGAGATTTTTAAACCAAAATATTACACTCTTATATATCCCAGCATGCATATAGGAGAAAAGAATTCTGATTCACTAAAAGTTGTCTGTTATCCAGCTTCCCCTTTTTGCAAGTGTTGTGGTTTATGCTTCTGCTTTCAATTTTCAGAAAAAATGATCTATGAGATTTTGGTGAAATAAAGACTGTGTGCATTTCCCTCTGGGATATTTTCAACCTAAAATATGCCGTTACAATGATTCTCTCATTTTCTCTCCCCTTATCTCGTCTCTCTTCTACTTGCTCTACCAGAAATTCCTGTTTTCTTATAACACTGACACATTAAAACCTCAATATCAGTAATGCATTTAAAATACCAGAAATGCATTAAAGGGGCAGTACTATACTTTAATGAGAAGCGTTTTTCCCTAGTATTTATTTCATGTGACGCAGAATAGGCAGCACTGATAAACTCCTGCAACAGGAAATGTGTGTGTGACGTGTATTGACCAGTTTTCCATGAAGTTACCCTCTTCCCTGACATTTTTGCCCTACTTACTACTTAGCACATGTGCACAAGTCAGCTTTTCCTCTTTAACCTCCTGCATTCCAACTTAATTTATGTGGCCAAAAGGTCAGCACACTGCTTAACCAATAGCAGTCAGGCAGCTTTTTGTGTTGCCTGACTTGCAGAACAGAGGAGGGGTAGTGGGGGGTGGAAAATGTCAGCTCTCAGGAAAGCTAATTAAGGGAAACAAACGGTAAGTATTATTACTGCTCTAAACTTTTTTAAATGAACACTCCAGACAAAATTGGGGAAAAAAAACACATTTGCCAATTACTAACTTTTAGTAAATGTGTTATTTTTTTTCAATTTTGGCCAAAAAGTTCACTTTCTTACCTGTAAAGAAGTGCTGCTGAAATAGGTAATTGCTGTCTAGTCAATAAGATGACGCAGAAATGCCAGTTTTCAGTGGGGTGTCCCCAGTTAAAAATCTCCTTTTTTGTTAGGGTAGTTAAGCCTAGTTATTTTTTATATTTAGTGTGGAAGGCCACATATAAACTCCAGAATCACTCATGGCAGTGCTTCAAGATGAATTTACCCTTAAGATGACTGCGTCTCCAGTTTTTTCAGAATATTATTCAACACTTCACAATTCTGCTCTTAATTCAAAACTTCCAATCAGCGACACATATTAGTGAAAACACAGAATTATGAGCTGGCTTTATATGCTATTGTTCCATGTCAGAATACAGGAGTAGATAGCAATAAAATGAATAAAGATGGAAGGATAGGATAATGTCCTGTAGCAACTAGGCAGCTTTCATTTAACTGCAAACAATAAAGAGCAGTAGGCAGGGCAATAAGCAACATGGTGCATGATCTATACACCTTCATATGCATGAAAGGTATTTGTAATCATCAGAATCACAGCAATACATAATAAAGAGTGTGAAATCACCATGGAAACAGAAATTTGTTTCTGTACATCTCTTTGTGAAAAGAATATAGTAGCTGGATTATTAAATATTCGGGTCATACAGAAATCTACCGCACACCTAAAAAGGTTTCTAAAAAAAAAAAGACACCCTGCTGAACTTTGAAATAATCTAATTTTGAAATTCAAAGAAAAATACATTATTTGCAGCTGAAAGCTACACATAGATTTTGTTTGAAGCAGTTTCTGCTATAATTAGCCAACAACTGTCAGAGCCATATGTAGAGGACTACAGATTAGATTAGATTAGATTAGATTAGATTAGATTAGATTAGATTGGATTAGATTACAGTGGCAGCTATCTTACACATTAGGTTTACTGGTTACAGCCATTTACTTCCCAGAGTGGCCCTAGTCTTATTTGTGGTTCCAGGTTTACAGAGAAGGTTTATTTAACACACAAAAGGTGCAGTAACAACTGTGATCCCAATACGTACAGTGGAACATAAATGAGTTGACAGGTTTAGCACACACTTCAAAATTTACATAAATAAACACTTGAAAACGTTCACTCTGTTTGTGTTGTCTCTATATAATATGTCTTTCACTTTTTGAACTGAATTACTGAAAAAATAACAACTTTTGGCTGATATACTAATTTATTGAGATAAAACTGTATTATACATAAATAATAAAGAGAATGTGAAGTCCAGAACTATTTTTGTTATATCAATATTTATCCCAAACAAACTTTTTTTTTTAAATAAAAAATCATTCTGATTTTTGTTCTCTTTGTTTTCTCATTCAAACGCTAATCTTGTTGCAGGGAAAATATGCATATTGTAATTTAGAAGGACCTAGCTGTGACAATTGCAGCAGGGATTATACAGGGCATATTTAGGCCACTTATCCAAATAAGGAAAGAAATGACAGTAAACGAGAA
This sequence comes from Pipa parva, assembly GCA_019650415.1. Lineage (NCBI taxonomy): Eukaryota > Metazoa > Chordata > Amphibia > Anura > Pipidae > Pipa > Pipa parva. The sequence goes on from WMED01001593.1 coordinate 25,690, forward strand.
ACATGCTTGTTTTGGGATATCTATTGAAAAAAACCAAAGCAAGTTTCACATTTCCCTTCCGCTTGAACTTTATCAGTCACTTTATAAAAAAAAGATCAGTGTAATGTAGTTTACAATGTCAATGTAACTATGGTGACCAAGGGGATTTTTCATGAAAGTGTACAAAAGCCTGGATTTGCATTCATTCTCTATCTCCATTTATTTTCAAACTCTGTGATGTGACAAATTCACAACCAGTTTGAACACATACAATAATCACAGACTTACGGAGCTGTTCGCATTAGTTTTGTGTACACGTGCACACAACTTTCACTATTTTTTGTATGTTACAAGCTGTGTATCCTTTAGTACTGCCCTCACCTGACGAAGAGGGAATCTCTCTCGAAACTTGTCTTAAACAATGAACTGTTAGTTAAAATAAAGTATCAGATAATAATACTACAATACGCATTTCTCTAATGAGCGCGTCAATGTAGCAGTTCGGCAAGGCGTACTGTTTCCATCACTAGATCAAAGTGATGAAGTAGTAAAAATGTTATCTTTGAAATTGAATTCCACTTAGTCCTATTGTTTGAAGTAGAACATTAGATACAGGAAACCAGTAACCAGCAGGCAGATCAATTAAAATAAAAAACAACCAAATTTAGGAATTAAAGAAGAACTTAGTGTTGCTTTCCCTTTAAAATGATGTGCTGCAGCATTCCAGTAATTTAGATAAAATATGGTTTTAATGCCTACATTTTCCAGGATGAAATGCAAGATATTTAGTCACAGGTCGGATCAGTTGCTTGTTTTGTCACCACAGCACATAAAATTCCTTACTTCTTTACAAATAACATAATACAATGTGGTTCACATAAGGGCGGCGAACTTTTCTTTATGTTTTATTAAAGTTGTACAATCTATTGAAACGGCACGTTATATTCATTTTAGCACTGAGTAGTACATTCAGAGCCTTATTGACTTAAGTCTGAATTTACCTGTCGAAATTCACCTCACTACAATTCGAATCACATTACCAAAATAGTATTGAATTCACTTCACCTTAGTAATGAAGCACCAGATAGACTTTTTGAACAAGCAGACAGCGATGAACCCTGTCGGATGCATAGTGACATAGTCAGCCAGACAGTAATGGGATGTGGAATCATGTGAAGTGAGGCAAATTTACTCAGGGAAGGGTAGTCAGGGCCGGTTCGCCGTATGGGCGAATTGGGCGGTTGCCCTGGGAGCAGTTAGCAAGGG